>JACEIK010003264.1:95330-105345 GCA_018107945.1 Datura stramonium | reverse complement strand
GAATACATGTTTCACAAAAATAATAATATTATAAATATAATATCCTAAAATTATTCAAATATTGACAAAAAATAATTTATCAATTCTAACTAAAAAATGAGTGGCATAAATATGAAATATCAAGTCAAAACTACTAAAACAAACAACTAGAACCGAAAATATAGCATAAATACAAAAAAAAAAATTAATATAATACTCTTATGTTAAATTCCAACGCGACATAAAATATGTTTCAATATAACTTAAGTAAATATAATCTGATAATAAAATTTTATTTTAATTGAAAAAGTAGAATAATTATGCAATTGTGCTCAAATGAAGAAAAAAAGATATAAGAAATAAAAAATACGAGCAATTGCATGAAATTACAAAAAATCAAGATTGAAAAATGAGAAGAAAGTTGCCCGAAAATCCCCACCGAAAAATACAGACTATTCCACCCTTTCTATTGAATCGATCATAACCACACTGGTTGTTTTTGCATTAATCTTATTGATTAGCGTATTCATTGTATTTGCTTATCCTGATGGCTGGTCAAGTAATAATAAATTAAAATTGCTTATGCTACTCAGCCGAGAGCCTTGAGCATTATACAAGAACGCGTTGTACGAGTAACCCATTACTTTTCGAGTGAAATTGCCACAACATGGACATTCTTCTTAGCAAGAATTATTACAGTCGGATAATGGCTAGAAGGATTTTAAAAACATTACGACAATTACAATTTCCAAAGTTTAGCTAAGGTTTCTTTGAGGAATTCATTTTTCACCTTCAAACTAGTAAATGAGGTTCCATAAATCCGTAGCTAGAAAAATAAATTATTATTTTTTGCTTTTTTTTAAAAAGTAATTTGTTAAGGAAAATAAAAATAAATAATATTAAATAAAAAAAAAATTAAATATTAAAAAATTAAAAATAAATTTTTTTTTAAAAAAAGTTAAAAAATAACATTATNCAGGTAATTAATAATACTTCTCACCTCTTGTGAGAACGAAAAAAGTAATTATCCTCTCCCAATTACATCAATTTTTTCTTCTAATTAAATAATTATGTAATTATATTCAAACTACTTTTGAATAGAGCTTAACGAAAAGTAATTTTGCTTTTAGTAAGGAATAATTTAGTGTTCAAGTGTTAAAGATCCTTCTTCCACCTTTCTCAACATGTCAAACTTTAAAAGGACATTGTAGCCTAATTGGTTACAATTAGGGTTTAGGAGGTTTATCTCTTTTATATAATTACATGTATGGCTAATGAGAAAAAATTTTCTTTCAAATATTGTGTCTTTTCTGGTTCGTTTGATTTTTAACAGAATTTGAGGTAGTTTTCTATTTAAGCAAACAATTGAATTTTGTATCCAATTTATGTGAAAATTTAATTGGAATGAAGCGCATTCAAATAGAGGATTCAATTGAACTAATTAATTAGTTATCGTATCATCTTCGTTGTCGATTCTTGAATTTTAATTTATCCCTCTTTCTCTGTGGAGAGGTTTTAATCAAATTAGGTGTTTTCCCCGAGCTTTTGGAAAGGAGTAATGGCTGTAGCTTCTGAGCAAGCCACAAGCATTTGTAGTCACTGGTAAGTTGTCCCCCCAGCAACCCAATTTTCTCTGTTGATTTTTTGTTTGATGAAGATAGTTACAAGTGTATGAGAACTATAACTTCCTTAATTGTTTCATGTTTTTGTTACCTTAGCTGGAATTTATGTAGTGAATATTTGAGTTTGCTTTTAACTGCAATTTCTTGCCCCTAGTGAAGTGAAGAAGGAAAGGTCTTTAAAGATGGGATACTAGTGTACATTGACAATTGGATACACCATCTTGGTGTGTTTTTAATGAAATTATATTGATTTATCAGCAAAACATGATCATGATTTTATCTTGGTATGATGTACGGCACTGACCTTACCCCTACTTTTGTGGGGTTGATAGGTTGTTTCTGGTAGACTCCCGACATGCAGCAAAGTGGCTAGATAAACACAGTCAATGAAGGTAACAATAGAAAACCAAGTAAAAGATACTATGCAAGTACTAAATAGTAATATAATACTACTAATAAGGAGAAACGGTGAAAGAGGAGACTAGCCCTGAAAGAGGAGACTAGCCCGTCTCTCCCATATAAAGGTGCTACATTACGAGGTTACCTACCCCTAATCCTCGACCTCTAAACCTTTCTATCTAGGTAAATACTATTATTATTTTCTATGTGCATATGGCCCGATATGGAAAAGTAAATACCAGCTAGGTTGTTGGTATCTACTTGTGGATTGTGATGTTGATAGAAGCATTAATTGGAATTTTACTTTCCCTATTCATTTTGCAGAGGGGTTGTGAGCTACAGGAAATGTGGATTTATTGTTTAATCCTCGTTTTCTGCCAATGAAACTTCAATGTATGATGAATGGTTGCTGGGATTATGGATAACATAATAAAATTTGACAATGAAATGATAAGAACCTTCCAGCTCTACTATTTCTGCTTTTCAATCTAAGCAGTAAGACACATAGTTTAACAGTCGTTGCGGTCTTGTATGTTTGTCAACTTCTTCTTATCTTATTTTAAATACGATCTTTGCCTATGTGGTATCATATTCATCATTTGCTAATTTGCATCATATGTTTCCAGTGACAGAGCGATTCCTTCTTTCAATCTTGATTTGCATGTTGCTCACTGCTCACGGAAGCTTGAAAAATGTAAAATCTGTGGGGATATGATTCCAATAAAACATGCAGACGAACATTTCTTGAGCACTCATGCTCCGGTACGTGAACCTAATTTGTTTAATATCTTCAATATATGTGGATGATGCCGATGGGTTTTACAGGGAAAAAGTTCATTTTTTCCTTCTCTAATTGCATTCTCAACTTTTACACGCGAGTTCTTAATTACCTATAACTGTGTCAACTGATCTCAAATTCCCAATAGATATTAGTCCCTTTTTAGCAGTGTTGTTAAAGGCGCGCTTAAAGCGCATTTAAACCCTGAAGTGAGGCTCAAAATACCTTGAGCGCTTCGCCCCTTAATGTGCACTTTAGTGTCATCATCAAGGCTCTAAGACAAACTTTCCTTGCAAATGAGCATTTCCTGAGGAAGCGACACTAAACAATTGATATTTCATTTTATCCTAAAAAAAATTCAATCTCTTTGTCCATATATTTGTTATTCATGCTTGTTATTATTAGTGTTGGACCAAACACACACACACACACATATATATTTGTATGTTTTCTCCATTTGCGCCTTTTCTCATTAAAGCCCATGCTTTATTTGCGCTTTGCGCTTAAAACTCCAATGGACCGTAGAGCTTTTTTGTGCTTTTCGCTTTTGATAACACTGCTTTTTAGATAGATTTCTATATTTGATCAAATTCAATTTCCTTCATTTTCCTTCCAGTTTGCTTCTAGACACTGTTTATGTGACTGCACGATTGTCAGTTGTCTGCATTTGTAAATACATATTTTTGCATTGCATTTCATGGTTGTGCAATACAAAAGAAAAGATATGACTTAATTTTTTAATTTAGTTACAATAACATTAAGTGTGCTGCAAGATGTTGCAAAACTGAATTCTTTGTATAAAAGGATGGACCTGAAAGGACAATATATGATCTTATTTTTAAAAATTAAATGATTAATTTAAGAGCTCAAGTTTAATGCTAAACAACACAAAGAGGTAAAATGGTCTGATGATTGTACACCAGCCCACCCCCACCCCAAAATCCAAATTTTTCGTGGTTGCTTATGGAATGAAAGGAACCTTAGGTGTTTTGATGGAATCTTAACTTCAGATAATGCCGTTAAAGCTAAATGCTTAATCTATTTAGCTGGCTAGATCAGGCCCGTGTTTCTAGCTTTGATCAAATCCTGGAAGGTGCTCCTTTAGTTGTAGAGTAACTTGTATTGGAGCAATCACCTTTCCTCTATCTTTTGTAATTTTGTCTGCGTCTTCTTGATTACCTTAAACGAAAGCTTTCTTACTTCATAAAATAAAATAAGAACTTCTTGGGATTGCATAAATCTTGATACATCCTAAGGGATTGAGCTCTAGGTAAAGAAAAGGTGCACCTCTTCTCTATGGTTTCCCTTTAGTTGTTGACCTATTCTACCTGAAGAAAACAAAAACAAGATCCTTTTTTCTTGGAAAAATAAAGAATTTTATTAATATGAATGCAACAAATAGGTGCTTAGCAAATCGCCAAACCTGTTGGGGTTTTAGTAAAGTGCAATAGTGCGCGTTAAATTAAAGAACCAAAATATGTTTGTCATGTAAGAAAAGATAACTATAACTCAAACAACAATCATATGTAAAGCTACAATTAAGTTATAACATATAGAGTAAAAATAATGTGAATCAAGTTTAAAGGCCATTCTGATTTATGATTCAGATACAAAGAATAAAATTTTAAGTTTTTAATTAGGGTCCAGTGACTTGGTTTCTTATACTAGTAAAATTTTATTTTCCTATTCCTAATTTTATTCACAAGGTTTGCTTTACAATTAATAATTCATATTACTATACATATTTTTGGTCAACGTCAGCCTTTTCAAACGCCTTGGTGCTAGCATTAAAGCTACATTGAAGTGAGGCTAACAGTTCAACTTGTTCTCCCCTAGTTCCAGGGCTTAAGAGCACTTGAACAGAGTCTTTAAGAGAATTCTACTTAAGTATACCTCTTACTTTCGTAAGTTTTGCATTTCATGAAGATATCTTTTGTATTCCCACCTACTATGCTTCTATTATCCTGTTCTGATTTACGGGAAAAATAACTTCCCCTGCCTTCTTTTTTTGAGGGCTGGGGGTTAATATTCTTTTCCCACATCTTTATAGTTTTTGTTCTCTAATAAGCCAATTACAACTTTTTGATGTGATTTTATGCATGTTAATTTTCAGGTACCTTGTTCCTTATGTAGCGAGACAGTGGAGCGTGAGGTATTAGCTGTTCACAAAGGTGAAAATTGCCCACAAAGGATTCTGACATGTGAGTATTGCGAGTTTCCGTTGCCCGCAATTGATTTATTTAAGCATCAGGTTATAACGACTATCTATGATTGTGCTTCTTGTTCTATTTTGTAAATTTTCTGGTTAAATGATTGAACTACAGTATCCTGTTGTTATAATATCTGCATTCCTTTACCAGGAAGTATGTGGGAATAGAACAGAACTCTGTCAACTGTGTAGCAGATATATTAGGCTTTGTGAAAGAAATGTCCATGAGAGTAGATGCAATGGAGGCACAAATAATATTACAGAGTCTTCAAGGTATTACGGACCTAAAATGTTCATTTAGTTGGCATTTTTCATGTCTCCAAGGTCGTTTTGAACCTTCCTCTCATAGTTGAGCAGATCTTTGCTTTTATTCTTTGGTGATGTTTATGAGGTCCAACTGTCAAAGCCCATTGGAAACGCACCAGTGTTGTGAGCTACAAGAAAATGTGGATTTCTTATTGAATCCTCAATTTCTAAAGATGGAAGCTGAAGAGTTCACGTCTTTAATGTATGTTGAATGATCACTGTGATTGTTAATAACACGTTGTAAAATTTGACAATGAAGAGATGAGCTTTCCAGCTCTACTCTTTTTGTCTTTCAATCTAAGCTGTAAGACACACAGTCTAATAGCGGTTGCCGTTTGTGCATGACCACTCATATCATGCTAAATGTCATGTTTATTCAAGTTTCACCTTGTATGTTTTTTAGCTTCTTCTTATCTTATTCTAAGTATGATCTTTGACTATGTGGTTGTATATTCATCATTTGCTAATTTGAATTGTTTTGTTTCCAGTGACAGAGTAATTCCTGCTTCCAATCTCGATTTGCATGCTGCTCACAGCTTCCGGAAGCTTGAAAAATGTAAAATATATGGGGATATGGTTCCAAAAAACCATGCAGAAGAACATTTCTTGAGCACTCATGCTCCGGTAAGTGAACCTATTTGTTTAATCTCTTCATTTTTTGTCAAAGATGCCGTGGGATTTTACAGGGAAAAAAGTTTGTTTTTCCCTTCTCTAATTGCATTCTCAACTTTTACAGAATAGAAGTTCTCGATTACCTATAACTGTATCAATTGATCCCAATAGATATTATTCCCTTTTGAGATAGATATCTAAATTTGATCAATTCAATTTCTTTTATTTTCCTTCCAGTTTGCTTCTAGATACTGTTTATGTGAATATGCATTTGTCAGCTCTCTGTGTTTGTAAATACATATTTTTGTACCTTGTTTCATGGTTGTGCCATACAAAAGGAAAGATAGAACTTAATTCTTTAATTTAGTTATAATAACATTAAGTGTGCTGCAAGCTGGTGCAAAGCTGAATTCTTTGTATGAAAGGATGGAACTTAAAGGGCAATATATGATCTTATTTTTAAAATTGAACAATTAATTTAAGAGCTTTATATTAATGCTGAACGACACAAAGGGGTAAAGTGGTCTAATGATTTCACACCAGCCCATCCCCACCCCATAAGATATATTAAATCCAAACTTTTCAGGGTTGCCTAAGTCTTGATACATCCCAAGGGATTGAAGCTCTAGGTAAAGAAAAGACGCACCTCTTCTCTATTGTTTCCCTTCAGTTGTCCTATACTACCTAAATAAAACAAAAACAAGATCCTTTCTTTTCTGGACAAGTAAAGAATTTTATTCATGTGAATGCACCAAGTAGGTGCATAAGAAATTGCCAAGATTTGTTGGGGTTTTAAGAAAAGTGCAGTAGTGCTAGTTATATGTTTGTCATGTAAGCAAAGGAAAAGCTCAAACAACAATATATGTAAAGCTACAATTGAGTTATAACATATGAAGTAAACATCATGTGAATCAAGTTTAAATACCATTCTGAATTCTGATGCGGGTACAAAGATAAAATTTTAAAGTTTTTAATTTGGGTTCAGTGACTTATTTTCTTATATTATTTTAATTTTCCTATTCCTCATTTACTTGTAAGGTTTGCTTGACATTCATAAATCACATTATTATACATATTTTTTGTTAATGTCGGCCTTTTCAAACGCCTTGATGCTATCATCAAAGCTACATTTAAGCGTTCAGCCTGTCGTGAACCTCTTAGGAGTGCCTGAATGGAGTCTTTAAGAACATTCCATTTAAGTTATACCACCTTACTTTCTCTCAAGCTTTGCATTTGATGAAGATATGTTTTGTATTCCTGCCCACCTACTCTGCTTCTATCATTCTGTTCTGATTTACGGGAAAGATACCTTCGCCTCCCCCTTTTCGAGGGCTGGGGGATAACATTCTTTTCCCACTTCTTCCTAGTTTCTGTTCTTTAATAAGCCAGCTTCAAACTTTTTAATGTGATGTTATGCATGAATTTCCAGGTAGCCTGTTCTTTGTGCTGCGAGCCAATGGAGCGTGATGTATTAGAAGTTCACAAAGGTGAAAATTGCCCTCAAAGGATTGTGACATGCGAGTATTGCGAGCTTCCTTTGCCTGCAATTGATTTATTTAAGCATCAGGTTACTATCTAAGATTAAGTTTCTTTTTACTTTGTACTTATTCTGGAATGTTTGAAGTTCAGTATTCTGCTGTTATAATATCTGCATTCCTTTACCAGGAAATATGTGGGAATAGAACAGAACGCTGCCATCTGTGTAGCAGATATATTAGGCTCTGCGAGAGACATGTCCATGAGAGTAGATGTAATGGAGGCACAAACATCACTGCAGAATCTTCCAGGTATACAGACCTAAAATTTTGATTTAGTAGAATTTTTCATGTCTCCAAGGTCGTTTTGAACCTTCCTTTCAAAGTTGAGTAGATTTTCTTTGATTCTTTGGTGGTGTTTACGAGATCCAACCGTCAGTCCATTGGAAATATGCATCTCTCTGTCATTCTTACCTTAATATAATTGTCACTCAGACATGCAAATCATGCTTATTTTTTGCTTTCCTCTCTTGTTGTTTTAAGTGGTCTGTGGATCTTGTCTCAATGATTAGTGAGCACTGACTTACAAGACTTGCACCCCTTCGTTAACCCCATCCCACTCCAACCTGAAGACAAAAAGAAAAAGAGAAAAGAGGAAACATACTGTATAAATGCACTGTGGTGTGTGGCCATGATATAATGAGCCTAACATCATCATGGCTGGATATGAACGGTCCTTGGTTAGTGATCATGACTAATAAACCTGACATCATAAAGGGTACATAGGTTCCAGCTTGTAATCTTTTCTTGATATTGTGTTGAGTCAACTTCTGTTGCTAGCAACATGTCAAGTTCGCTGAAGTAACTGTGACAAGGCATGCTACCATGTATACTTTTCTGCTTTTCGATTCAATCCACCTGGCATAAGTTCCTCTAAAGGGGTATTGGATAAGTTGTTTTTTGAGCTATGTATGTTAATATGAAACCAGTATTCTCCTACCTAAACATGAACATACACAAGAATCTCTGATAAAATCTAGGTCAGACAAGGCCAAGACTAAGCTGACATATGTTTGTACACTTGTTTCTCATCCATAATACAGTTGGTGCATATAAATATGTATACGCTTGTTTCCTTTTATGTTTTAACTGCCCTGTAAAGGGGTGATCAAACTCCAGTTTTTTCTAAAGAGAAACCTGGAGTTAAGGATCAAAAGAGTTGTGGTAGGATCAAACGCTTACCATCATACCAAAAGCTATAGCTGATAGCAAGGGCGTAACTTTATTTCTTAACTAAGCCCACCAAGCAAGTGTCATGTTCGATCATGACTCTGATCCGGGCCCGCCAGCCCCTCGTGGGCCTTGCCATAGGCAGGATGTTGCCGTTACCCAACAATCCCCCTCCCAACACCTGCCTCATGCAGCATGTTGCTCTTGGGAATCGAACCCATTACCTTGACTTTGATACCAATTGTTAGACTGCCCGACCTAAGAGTTTGACTTAACTGTTTGCCTACGGATGAAACAGGTTGTTAGACGTGTTCCAATTGAGTGAATAAACAATAAGTAAATAAGACACAGATTTAACGTGAAAAACACCTGGCTCTAAAGGTGACACGATAAATCTGTGTCTTATTTACTTATTGTTTATTCACTCAATTGGAACACGTCTGACGACTTGTTTCATCAGTAGGCAAACAGTTAAGTCAAACTCTTAGGTCGTGCAGTCTAACAAGTTGGATAAAAAAAAAAGAGCAATCATTAGCTCATGCAATGCCCTGTGCAGAAACTTTATGGGTTTAAAAAAATCATTAGGTGTGATTTTACCGCCTTTCTGTGGAAGTTAATAAACTCAAGATGCTACCAGATATGTGCATGTGGTTGTTCTTGTTGCTTACACGCAGGTCTTTCTCTTTACAATTCACCATCTAATCCATCCGCTGCAATTGTTTCCATCATGTTTTGTCTTATAATGTACAAATACACTTCTAAACAATCTACTCTATAATACTCTCCGCAACTGTACTATTGTGCTGCTATATCTTCTGTTGTATGCCAAGTGCTCTGGTCTTTAATCACTTTTTCATCCTGTTTCTGGTGTCTTTGAAGGAACACTATTCCAGCTGAGAGAGATGATGGTTCTCCTAGAAGGCAGCCACATGATGATTCCAAGAAGAGGCTTCTATTTACAATTGCAGTAACTGGCATTACTGTTTTGTTTGGCTCACTTTTTTTCCAGAGGAAAACATTAGACAGTTGAGTGTCCTAGTAGATTTACTGGAATTCATCAACTGATACTTTATTAAATTGAGTTTCTTACTATTAGAGAAGTTTTGTTTTTTCATCCGGTGTTCAGTACCCGCATCGAAGCCTGACTAATCCAGAGTCGCGCTGGGTAGGATCTATTCAGGAGTAACGTTCCCTACCAAAGAATTTCCCATACTATCAGAGAAGTTAATATAATTACATGAACAAATACTACTGTTGGTGTTTTAAAAGGCGTTTTGGGGCGACCTTTAGGACAGGGCACAGTAAAAACGCATGGGGACAATTTCTGTTTGAGATAAAAAGTACTGTGAGGCATAAGCCCCATGTTGGGCATATGTTTAGGTATTGGACGAGTTTCTATTTGGAG
>JACEIK010003264.1:65631-82991 GCA_018107945.1 Datura stramonium | reverse complement strand
CAGTGTTTTGTTATATTACGTAGAAATGCTTTTGGAATAATATTTTTTTGCATACTTATCTAACACTAGAAAATAAGTAAGAAACTCACTTGTTTTTCAAGAAAACATTTTCCCGAAAAACGTTTTCCTTTGTACCAAACACACCCTAAGGATAAAACTGGTATTTTAAAATTATTACTGGTGTTACTTTTCTTGAACAGACTAAAAAGAAAGAAAATATCACATAGGTTGGGTTGAAAGAATACTACTTACTATTATGTAGGAGCAAGTAGACAAACTTGATAGTACAGTTATGGCATGTGTTTATGGTGTTCATAATGTCTAATGGGCCTGCGCTGTGATGGACTGAATTTGCATCACAATCAGGCAATAATGCTCTGCACAAAAGAAGATACATTTTCATGAAAATATTTTCTTTCTTACCAAACAAGCCCTAAATATCCATCTCTCTATCACTCTACATATATGTATATATTCATATGTATCTTTCTTCTTCATTGCACAGGTGGGGACACACACACACACACACACAAGAAAAAAATATTATGATTAGGGAAACAATGTCTTCTACAGGACTGCAGTTAAATGCTCAAAATGACTATGTAAAGTTTTTATCTTTTTCTGCCAATCATGCATATTCTTTAAGAACTTACTGCTATTGATTTTGGTTTGTCATAATAATTTCCTCCTAATCCCCTTTTTTCTTGGTGGTGGTTAATCACATACTTAATGTTAGCTGTAGTATGTATCTGCCTTAGAGAATTTAGCTCAAAAACTTCCCTGTTTTACTGGTTGTTCTTTTTTTGGGGGTGGGGATGTATGTGCAAGGAAGGTTGACTATTTAGGTAAGAGCCAAGAGGGGTGTGGGATGCAAAGATTGAATTTTTTTCTCTATTCTCAGGGCTGGAAATCGAGACTTTGGTAGTAAAGATTTGTTTTTTTTTTCTTCTGTAAGAGTGTTTTCTGTTGTAGGTGGTGATAGACAATGGAGTTGTGGAAATAACTTGGACAAATCCAGGAGGAATTATCAAAGGGATAAAGTACAAGGGAATTGAAAACTTGCTGGAACTAAACAATAAAGATTTGAATGGAGGGTAAGTATACTAGAAGGTCTAATCACAATTCCTCCTTTGTTTCCTAATTCAGGATCTGAGCCTCTGGTCTTTCCTCTTTGAAACTATTTTTAAGGCCATTAAAGTCAGTTTTGTATTCTGATAATCAAAGAAATCTGCTTTTGAAGACATACAAAATCTGCTACAATAACTGAGTCTGTCTTTCTATCATTTTATTAAGATGATAATCCAGGCTTTTTTTTTTCAAACCATAGTCTAATAGATAGTGATTTATTTGATGCTGTTGAAACAAACAGGTTCTGGGACCTTAATTGGAGCGAGCCAAGTAGTAAAAAAACAAGGGGAAAGTTTGACACGTATGTATTCTTTACTCTCATCTTTTTCCCACAGAAAAAGTTTAATATTGCTTAGAAGTATTAGGCGGAATAGCATATTTAGTTAAAGGGATTGTGTATTCTTTGTACTTGCCTTTTCCTACTATAGAGAAAAGCTAATGTGTTCAACCTTTAGGCTATGTTGCTCGGTCTTTTCAAAAATGTCATGGGGTGCATATCGGAACCTCCAAAGTGAATTATAGTCTTTAGGGTGCAGCCTCATTTTTGGGAAGTCCAAGAACTACAGTCTTTAGGGTGCTAAAGTGAATTTTCCGAGGTTAAGAAGTATAGAGATTGCTTTATTGTCCTTCTTTTCATTGTGTGGATTATTAATGCAGGATACAAGGGACAGATTTGCAAGTTATAGTGGAAAATGAGGAGCAGATTGAGCTTTCATTCACAAGAATGTGGAGTCCAGCAGTCCAGGGTGAACAAGCTCCTTTGTATATTGATAGGAGGTTCTTGTTGAATTTAGATAGTTTTCTTCTGAGTATATTTCGTCATAAATGATGGACTACTTGGGTTCTTACTTATGTAGACTATTTGCAGGTTCGTAGTATTTCGTGATGTTCCGGGATTTTATTCATACGCCATCTTTGAGCACACGAAAGACATGCCTGCTTTCCACCTTAACACGACCAGAATTGCTTTCATGCTCAATAAAGAAAAGTAAGAATCTTCATAGTTATTTTTTCAAAATGAAGCAGCATGTTGAAGTGAACAAACTTGATTCACTTGCAATGGTCATGCTCTCTTTTCATTAGATGTTCTATCATGGGAAAGTAATTACATCAAGATATAAAGAAAAGTAAAGAAAAAGACAAGTTGTAAAATCTTAAAATGTGTGGATGTAGTCCAAAATGCCTTTGCCCGACGTTCTTTTGAAAGCTCTCTTCATAAAACAGATTTCGGGGGATATAAAATGATCAATTTCTTCTAAAATGACCATCAAAAACGGAAACAAGAAGAAGTAACTCTCTATTATCCTTCTGGCATTACCAGGTTTCACTACATGGCCATAACTGATGATAGACAAAGATTTATGCCTAGTGCAGAAGACCGGCTTCCAGGGAGAGGTGAACCACTAGCCTATCCTGAAGCAGTTCTCCTCGTTGATCCTGTCGAGCCAGAGTTCAAAGGAGAGGTATTATCCTTATGGAAATTTACAGCATTAAACAAGCAACGATGTATCGTAAATTAGAGTTTATAGTGCACTTAATTTACTGTCTCCTTAGCTTGGATTCCCAACTGCAGGTGGATGACAAATATCAGTATTCACTTGAAAACAAAGATAATCAAGTGCATGGATGGATATGTTTTGATCCTCCTGTGGGGTTTTGGCAAATCACTCCCAGCAATGAATTTCGGACAGGAGGGCCCTTCAAACAAGATCTAACCTCCCACGTGAACCCGACCACTCTTGCTGTAAGCAGTTAACATAATGATTTTTGTTCGATTATAGACAGATAACTGTAAGCATGGTTTCAGTGAAAAATATGCATTTAGTTGTAATCCTCAGTGTCCTCCCAAGTTTTTCTAGTATAGCAGCTGGCGAGCAATCAAAGATATACTATAGTCTGTATGAACACAATCACATACTGAACTTTCTCTGGCCTAATTAATATGATTCCTCTAACTATTTCCCACAAGTAATTTCTTAAATTTTCTTGCAGATATTTCTAACTTCCCACTATGCTGGTACAGATCTTCTGGTAAAATTTGAGCCTGGAGAGGAGTGGAAGAAAGTCCTCGGCCCCGTATTCACATATTTTAATTCTGTATCAGACAAAGAAATGGCTCTATCGCTTTGGGATGATGCAAAAAGACAGGTCAGGGGCAAAGAGAAGATAGAAGTTGAACACACAACAGTAAAGCAGTATATAGTGTTATTCTTAACTTGACATAATTTCACATTTTTATTATTTAGATGAATGAAGAAGTCCAATCCTGGCCTTACAGTTTCCCAACTTCTGAAGAATTTCCTAATTCTGATCAAAGGGGCGTAGTTAGAGGTCGATTGCTAGTGCAAGACAGGTACTGTCCTCTCTCACCTTAATTCCACATTTTGCATTTCCTGGTTCAGTAACTATGTTGTCTAAGTTAGTCTTATGATCTTATGGACAGATACTTATGTAAGGAAAATTTACCTGGAAAAGATGCATATGTAGGACTAGCAGCCCCGGGAGACGCTGGATCATGGCAAAGAGAGAATAAGGTACTTTTGTCTTTCACTCTAACCTGAACAGGGATGCAGTGCCTTTCAAGTAAACAAGCTCATCTAACCTGGATCAACCAGTTAAAACCTATATTGCTCAGACTCTTAAAAAAACACCGCCTGGTGTGTCGGATCCTTCAAAAACTATGCATTTTGGGGGATATGACACAGGTGCGGCAACATTTTTGGAGGATCCAAACAACATAGGTTAAAACCACTAACAGACATGCTATGCATATTGCCACTTTACCAGGGTTACCAATTCTGGACTACAACAGATGAGGACGGCTACTTTGTCATTACGAATGTACGTGCAGGCTCATATAATCTTTATGGATTGGTACCTGGATTTATAGGAGATTACAAGTATGAAGTTGTAATAACTATAACAGAAGGTTCTATTAAATAGCTGCATTTTCAATTAGAATCTTTGCTTAAGCTTTCTGTGTTATCAAAGGTTCTAACTTCTAACCATTAGCATTAATGTTAATGCAGGTTCTGATATTGAGCTGGGTGAGATTGTTTATGAGCCTCCAAGAGATGGTCCTACCTTATGGGAGATCGGTATCCCTGACCGCTCTGCTGCAGAATTTTATATTCCTGATCCAAACCCGAAATATGTTAACAAACTTTACATAAATCAAGACAGGTGAGATCCCTTACCAACTTCATAAATTTAAACAGGCTAATGTTCAAGAACAATATCACTGAATAAAGAAATTTACTTACATATATGTTCTTGTAACTTTTGTACAACCGGTGACTGAAAGAAAATATTCTGTTGTAACTTTTTCCCAGATTTAGGCAGTATGGACTGTGGGAGAGATATGCAGAGTTATATCCTGACAATGATTTAGTCTACACAGTCGGAGTTAGTGACTATCAGAAAGACTGGTTCTTTGCTCAGGTTAACAGGTAACAACTCCTTCATATACCAACATTGCTTTGTCTAACATTTTTTTCCCAAAAGACTCATATTTTGAGTTGTACTAGGATATACGTAATCATTCACACACTTATTATAGGGGAAAGAATGAATCTAGTGCTACTGATGATTTTCTTTAGATTCCCAAGTTATTCACAAGACTCAGAAGAACTTGATGTGTGTAAATACTTGATGTGTAGGAAGATAGGCGACAAAGCATATCAAAGCACTACATGGCAAATCAAGTTCAACATTGATAATGTAGATCAAGTTGGATCATACACATTACGCTTAGCTCTTGCAGCTGCAAATCATGCTGAATTGCAGGTATCATATTACAAAGTCTTTAAAATAATGGGGACATGAATTGAATTAGCTGGCGCCATTGTAATAGCCTGTTTGTTCAAGCTTCTGGGAAGTCAAAAATGTTTATTTTAGAGAGTTAAGGTGTTTGGTCAACCTTTTAGGAAAAACAAAAGTGTTTTTGAGCAATAGTTGCAGTTGTTTTTAGATGCTGAGAAAACAACTTTTCATCAGAAGCACATCTGGGACCTTGACCAAGAACAGATTGTTGCTCTAACATCGGCAAAAGTTCTTTCCAAATTGATTAGCCAAACAAACTGCTACTCTCCAAAAGTATTTTTTTAACAAAATGCTTCTAACAAAAAATACTTTTTGAAATAAGCAAGAGTTTAGGAGCTCGGCCAAACAAGGTATGAATGTCAATTGCTAGCTAACTAATAGTGGAAAACTAACATGAGTTTGAAGCTTGTTGTAAAAGGTCCAGATCAATGATCCAACAGCAGATCCTCCCCTATTTTCAAGTGGAGAAATTGGAGGAGACAATGCAATTGCAAGACATGCTATTCATGGGATCTATTGGTTGTTCACTGTAACAATACCTAGTTCTCTACTTTTAGGAGGAGAAAATGCCATATTTTTTACACAAGCAAAGACAGACAACATTTTCCAAGGGATTATGTATGACTATATTCGCTTGGAAGGTCCCTTGTGCCAGAGTTGAAACCTTGGATTAATTTTTCCACACAGAAAATCCGATTAGAACTACTCATTTGTTGCTGTTTCATAATGCAAATAATAAAATATCACATTTCTATACCATTTTCACATTTGTAAACCTAAAGCTTCTTTACCTGAGATGGATTTTACTTGCCAATATTTGGCTACTAGATTGGGAGGCAAGTTTTTATGCATCAAATAATAAAATTTTCTCTTGTTTTTCTTGTCTTCACCTAATTTACTTTATATTAATGGTGTCATCCCGTATATAATATGGAAGAAATGAGATCTCTTGCCTTTTCACAATTTGAATAGAAGAAAATAATCTTTTTAGATCTCTTATATGTAAACATGATGATCGCTTGTAAAAGGCTATAAAACTAAAAAGATATTTGTAAAAGGCTAGAAAACCATTTTTTCCTGTACCGTTGTTTTGGATTCAATCAGCTTGTATATTCAATGCAGTAAAGTTACTTGAGATCCATGGATCATGACATGACAAGGAGAAAGGAGATGAACAAATTTTGAAGTTGAGACCAATAGCACCTTAGAAGCGGATCCAAAATTTTGAAATTTCTGAGTTCTTGCGACATGTGAAACTATAAACTCCTCAGGCATGCCTTGTCTTGGCAACATTTAGAGCGTGGACTAGATGATATGGGGTTCTAATTAGAGGCAGAATCATAATTTAAAGCTTATAGGAGCTGGATTCCAAGCTTTTAAAGTGACTTAGTTGTAAGTTAATAATATGTACTTTATTCAATGAATCTTTAAGATAAGTACAAAGTTTGAACCAAAGCTAATGAGTTGAACTTGAAGCTGGTATTCTGCCTTCGCCACGAGTTCCAATATCGGATAAAACAAGAATTGGATTGGCCTGATGCAGATACCAATGAAATAATAGACTTTGTGTCTAACTCAACTTAAATAACTAGCTCTAAAGGTGAGATTGTTTGAAATACGTTAACAAACTTTACATAAATCAAGACAAGTGAGATTCCTTACCAACATCATAAATTTGAACAGGGATAATGTGCAAGAACCTTTCTGGAAAACGAGAACACTATCACTAACTGGGCTTTTGATTTTGGCAGGAAGAGGATGAAAAAGAGATAAAAGGCAACTCTAGATATGTATGTATAAACTAACTCACTCTCCAGTTGTATCTACAACAAGCTTCCTAATAAAAGAAGCATATTCAATCAAATTCGTAATACAGGGGTCTTTATTTCTCACTTTCTGGCTTTTAACTCAACTTAAAATACACACAAGAACTACCTAGCAGCTGCATTTACCATTTTAAATATGTCATTCTATTGTTTTTGCAGAAGCAATAGTGATTATGTACTCAATCTCCTCAGCTACTTCTTTCATTGAAGGCCTTCTTTGTCTTCTTTCCTCCAAGCAACTGACAGCTAGAAAACCGAGTGCCTTCATTGTCTCCAACTCCAAGCTGCTTGCTCCCTCCTTTAATGCAGGATCAACAGCATCCATTATTCTCTCTTCCTCTACCAACCTTTGCACATATACAGCCAAGTTCACATCATCCTGTGCTCGATTAAAGTCGATTGCCTTTTGGGATGTCAAGAGTTCCAACAACACAACCCCGAAACTGTACACATCACTCTTATCTGTCAATTGGTAGTTCCTGTAGTACTCAGGGTCAAGATAACCAAGGGTACCCTGAGCACAGGTGGACACATGACTCAGGTCTGCATGCGCCAACCGTGAAAGACCAAAGTCTGAGACTTTAGCATTCCACTTCTCATCGAGCAAAATGTTGCTAGACTTGACATCTCGATGGTAAATGGGAGGAACTGCAGAGAAATGCAAATAAGCAAGTCCCTCTGCAGTTGCATGGGCGATGTTGAGCCGGCAATTCCATGTTAGAAGTTTTTGTTGCAAATGATCACTAAGAGTTCCATTCGGGACATACTCATAAACCAGCAATGGCTGTTCAAGCTCAACACAACAGCCTAGAATGCGCAAGAGGTTCTTGTGGTTAACCTGACAGAGTATTCTGACCTCATTGAGAACTTGGTCAATGCCTTTAGTATTCCCTAGCTTGGCACACTTAACAGCAACCACGGTACCATCATCAAGTACACCATAGTAAACTTCACCATAACCCCCAGCACCAAGAAGGCGGTCCCTGGAGAAATTATTTGTTGCTTTCTTGATTTCTTTGCCTGTAAATAGCTTCGCAGATTTTATACCACCTGAGCTAAGAATATCTTCCCGTTCACGAGCTAGTTGATCTTGTGCGTCCTTAATTCGCTTGTGACGTCTATACACAAAAAACCCAATTACAACAGCAATCACTGCCACACCCACGCCTGATGTCAAGCCTGCAAATCCAAGAAACATTCAAGTAATTCTGGCAACTCTTTTAACACCAAAAACAATATTGATCATCCATGTTAATAACTAGATAGTTTCAATTATTATAAGCTCCTTGAAGTCTCAAAATAGAGTAAAAACAGAGTAATAATCTGATCATATGCCCCATTATACTATACCTGCTATGATTGCAGTGTGGTCGCTTCCACAACCATCAGGATCTTGGCAAGTCACATCTGTATCAAATTCAGAAATGGTCAAAAATAGTGACACCCAAATCCAAATGAAACCCAGATTCAGAAAATTATTATACTTACCCTGGGCACATAACGCGGCAATTGGGTCCCAATGGAACCCGGAGTGGCAAAAACATCTGCTGATACCTCCATTCAAATTCGGGTCGGGACTACAGGTCGAGTCAGAATCACAGTTGGACTGGGCCGTACAAACCGGCTCCGGTGGTGAAACCCACTGCAATTCCAACCCGGCTTGCGGCCATCTACTCACGGGTAACGACGAATCCAAGTTCACGAAACTCCGGTAAGCCCGACAACCCGACTCCAGGACCCTAATCTTGTACGACGTCGACGATCCACCTGTCCCAAACGTACAGCAAATCGGCGCATTCCGACAAGCGGCAACAGCTCCACCGTTGCCTGAACTTCCATTCACGTAAGTGTGACACAAACTCTCCGACGAGCAGTTGAGCGGAGACCTCAACAAATTCTCGGTGCAGTTAAGGTAAATGATGGTGTTGCTGCTGGTGATGTTAAAAGGAAGAGAAGAATTCAACTGAACACCCACTGTAGAAATATCCTGCGTGATGCAAGTGGTGTTAGACAAAAAGGGTGATGGTTGGATAGTGAGTCTTTGGGATTCAGGAGAAATGGAAGTTATAGGATAGGAATTGTTGAGAGTATCAAACAAGAGTTGGCTACCACTGCAACGTATCTTGTAAGATTGGTCACCACAGTCAGGACCAGTACTGAGTGGGTAAGGGACAGGAGAAGACCCACAATCAGCACACCGACGAGCACAAAGTGCAGGCTGGGTTGTCCACATTAGCAGCACAAGCAGCAGGGCTGCCGTGAAAATGGAAGAGGCTGCCATTGACTGTGAGAGGAAGTTAGGGGTTGCAGCAGGTGGAGAGGGTGTTAATTTATTTAAATGTAAATTATTCTTCCTGTTTTCTTCTTTAGTTTTTGTTAGTCAATGAGGTTGTACTATAATTTATTCTATTTATTTTTCTGGTAAGAGTTGGAATTTTGTAAGATAGTGGAGGAAATAGTAGAGATTTGGAAGATTCATTGTAACATATTTCCAACTAAGATTTATAGTAATTTCTCAATATTTTTGACTTTGACTTCTAATGGATTTGGTGAACATGTTGCTCCAAACTAAATAATTTAAATTAGGATTTAGCATTTTGAATATTTATTAACTGTTTCAAATTATTGGGTTATTGATTCAATTATAAATTTGATCATTTTTTTTAATGAATAAATTAATTATTCAATAAAAATTTATTAAACTATAATTTTAATTTTTAATATATAAAGTATCCTAACAAGAAAGATGAATTGGGTGTAAATGAAAAGTTAAAGAAATATTATTTAAATCTAAATTAAAGTTGATTCTTGCGCTAGTTTTATATGTTCTTTTTCTTTTTACCCATATTTTTATAGTTAAACATAGTTATGACTTATGAAATTTTTTGTGTGAGATCTGAATATTTAACCTGATAACGATTAATAACTGATATTTTAACAAATTAGCATATCTACAAATCGATAATTAATAACTTTTAAAATCGAATCGGCCGACCGATTTGCAACCCGTGAAGAGGTAAACAAATATGAAAAAAAAAAATTATGAGAAGACAAAGACTTGCCTAAATTAAGGTATAGGAATTTTGGGAAGAATATTTATTACGATCCTGTATAAGGAAAATAGCCTATAAAAGAAAAAGATCAACATTGATTTGTTACCTAAGAAAGGTTTTAAACTCTATGAAGTAACAAGATGTCTATTCTTGATCTTTATTTTGTTTCTTCACGATCTTCTTTTAAATTTTAATTTAAATTAAATAATTTTTTAGATCACAGATCGATCCCGGTCAAGTCTCAAGAGTCAGCGAGCTGACTTGAACTAGGCTTATAAGCCTCAATTTAAATGGATTTAAAATTTTTTAATTCAATTCTACCCTAATAGCAGACTAGATTAGGCTAGCCTCAAGAGTCAAACCCATTTTGACTGCTCTAAAGATAGGTCGAAAATCACAAAAGAGTCCATATTGAGAATGATCAAAATTTAAATTCAAGAAAATGAATGTAACTACATTCAAAACAATATAAATTAAGATCCAAGGTGAAAATTAAAAAAAAAAAAACTTGAAATTCTCTTGCGTTGTTTAGTAAGAATTTATATTTGTACAAGCCACAAGAAGAGTTCAAAAATATAACTCGTAATTGAAAGAATATTAATTATTCTAAAAGAAAGATATCTACCACGAATGCAAATCATATAAAGAATATGATTGGAAAAACATTAACAAGATTTGTTGAGTTATTACAAGATTTATTATGAAAATAATTAAATTATTTCCCAAGTTTTATAAAAGGAAGCTGAAAATAAATCTTCTTCATGTCTTACTCAAGGACGTGATGAACATGATGGAAAGGACACAAATCAAGGGATAAGGAATCAATTGAGTTAATCAAAAGAGGATCTTCATGATACATTAGCATATTTAGTTAAATCATTTAAATTCAGTTTATTTTAAAAAATATTTTTGAAATTATTAAAAAATATTTTTGATAAGAAATAATTTGTGTTTAATTAATAAATTTAAAAACTACTTTTGAGCAACAATTAGTATTTCGTCAAGCTTTTGAAAAATGCTTCTAAATATATTTTTCTCAAAAGGACTTTTCAAATAAATGCTTTTGGAGAAAACTTATTTTTTTTAGATTTTGAAAAATAGTTTATGCCAAATATCTTATTTTTCAAAAATAAATGTTTTCAGAGGAAAAAAAAAAACACCTCTCACTAGCTTGATCAAATAAGCTAGAAGTCTTCTAATAGCCTGTTTGGCCAAGTTTCTAGGAGGTCAGAAGTGTTTATTTTTTTTAAAAAGTGCTTATTTTAAATTTAAAAAAAGGTGTTAAGCCAAGCTTCTGGGAGAAAATAAGTGTTTTTAGGGAGTAGCAAAAGTTGTTTTACTGTTTTTCAGAAGCTAAAAAAAATAGTTTCTCTCCAAAAATACTTTTCTGAAAAATACACTTAAAAACAGTTTTCAAAAGCGTGGTCAAACACTAATTGCTACTCAAAAGTGCTTTTTAGATTTATTGGTCAAACACAAACTGCTTCTCATCAAAAGTACTTTTTTGATAAGCACTTTTAAAAAAAAACACTTGTCAAAATAAGCTGATTTGAGAAGTTTGGTCAAACAGACTACAAGCCTGCCATTACAAAGAAGGAAAGAAGTACTACAAGAGAAATTGATTACATATATATAATCACGAAATAAAGAAAGAAGACAAAGCACTATGGAGATATATCAAGAAATCTATTGATCGCACAAATATGCAAGAGTGATAGAGAATCGTCCAGATTCTACGACACAAAAGGAGCTAGAGTTCTTATGTTCTATAAAGATAGTTCGCCATAAATCACAAGGACGTTATGAAAAAGTTAAAGTTGATTTTTTGGAATATCATAGATTTTTCTTATTAAGTTTTTAGAAAAGTCTAATGTAGTATCTAAGATAATTATCTAAAGAAATATCTAGATATTTTAGAATAGAAGAAGATAAAGTCACTAGATTTTTCTTGTAGATGTATCTAGAAGAATATCTAGAACCATTCATAGACAAGTATAAATAAGGGTGATCATGTACATTTGTAATCAACCAAAAATCAAGTCAATTCAAGAGAGTCTTCTTCCATAACAAAGTTCTCTACCCAAACTCCTTCTCCTCCTTTTATAACTTCCTCTTTTTTAGTTGAATATTCCGATCTTAATTAACGATCTTGGGCTAGCAAAAGGTCTCCTCAATTCTACTTTTCTTCTGTTATTCTCTACGTGGTATCAGAGCCATAGCCATACGTTGGCTTCTGAATTTTATTTCAAGATCGGGTTAGTGGTAGATTCAACTAGTTTGTCTAGATGGATTTAAGCAGTCGTGTTAACGGGTTGGGAATGGAGTTGTTGAATCAGTCCAATTATATGGTATGGAAGACATGTATAGAATCATACCTTGTGGGTGAGGATTTGTGAGATGTGGTTAATGGGAGTAACACAAGTCCTCTTGCCAATGGACCAGAAAATAGTAACGCATGCAAGAAGTGGAAGCAAATCAATGCAAAAGCGGAGTTCATCCTGAAGAGGTCCATCTCCTCCAATTTATTTGATGATATTATAAGATGTAAATCCGCTCATGAAATATGGAAGACCCTGGATCAATAGTTCAACAAGAAGAATGAAGCTCGGCTACAGATATTGGAGATCTCTAATAATCTGGTTGAATAACCTTGCATAACTGAATANCCTGGATCAATAGTTCAACAAGAAGAATGAAGCTCGGCTACAGATATTGGAGAATGAATTGGCTAACACCACTCAAGGTAATCTTTTTATTGCTGATTATTTTTTTAAGATTAAGAACTTATATTTTGAGATCTTATTATTAAATCCGGACAAGGCTATTTTTGAAGCGCGAATAGAAAGAATTATCATTCGTGGATTGAAACAGTATATATCCCATTTTTTACATCTATTCGAGGACGGGCTCAACAACCATCCTTGGAGGAGTTTGAGAATTTGTTGTCATCACAAGAGCTACTAGCCAAACAAATGGTTGTGGTATTGATGAAAGAAAGAAAAGAAAATGCTCTTGTAGCCGATAAAAAAAACTTTAAAGGATACACAATAGCTAGGTCGTACTCTCAATCCTCAAGTGGTTCAAGCTCATTAGAAAAGAAGGAAGAGTCTTCTAAAAATCATGATAAGAAGCCTCTTAAATGCTATTAGTGCGGCAAAATAGAACATATAAAGAGATATTGCCGAGCCAGGAAGAGCAATATGGCTCAAATTAATAAAGTTGTAGAAGAAGAAGACTGAGAAAGCTTCTTAGTAGCTGAGATTAGAGTAGTACATGCCATGACTTTCATCAATTTTAAAAGAGATTGGATCATGGATTCGGTATCAGATAATATAATTTATTACGTGGATAAGAAAGTCAATTTAGTCATCAACAAGAAGCAAGAAGATGTTAATAACGTTCAAACTGGTGATGTGGTAGTTGCTATTGAGGAGATCAAAAAAACAAATCTTGATATTGATAATATAAGTCCGGACGTGGAGGATGTTGAAATAGAACCTGAGGAGACAATATCTGAAACTATATATGCTAATGGTGACCATTCCGGAGAAAGCATTGAGGGAGATGCAGTAGAAGTTGAAGTCTTTGGTCAGTCATCTGTCATATCAAAAGCAATCCCCAACTCAGAGAAAATATTGAAAGTAGATTGAGAAGCAAAAGGTCAAATATATGAAGAAGTTGACCAAGAAGACTTAATTTCATATGGAGATACAGACAATATGATTTTCGGAAGCTTTGAAACTGAGAGTTGAAAAGAGAATCTGGTGGTAGATCAAAGGCTTAACAGGAAATTGATGGTCAAATCGTCATCGATATAAATGAGAAAACTAATATTGGTATTTCTCCAGATATAGTTATCGAGAAACTGAGAGAAAGGGGGAGCCTAGAAACTCAAGAACGTGAAACTCAGCTTCAAGATGATTCGCTGATTCGCAAAGGCCAAAGAGGACTATTGAAAAGGTCCACTGCATAGATGAAATTTTTATTAATACGTATTCTTGTTTCTTTGCAAGGCCAATCAATAACCGAAAATTTTTATCATTTGACAAAGCAAGAGGAGTCAGGCCAAAACTCCTAAGATATTTATTAAGATACAACACAAAGCTTCATTTGAGTTCTTCCGCGACAAGCGTGGGATAGTTTTCAAAAAATCACTTTAAGAGGGAGTGTGAAAAAGTTAAAGTTGATTTTTTGAAATATTATAGATTTTTGTTATTAAGTTTCTAGAATAGCCTAGTGTAGTATCTAGGATAATTATCTTGAAGAAATATCTAGATATTTTAGAATAGAAGATAAAGTCACTAGATTTTTCTTATAGATGTATCTAGAAGAATATCAAGAACCATCCATAGACAAAATAAGGGTGATCATATACATTTGTAATCAATCAAAAATCAAGTCAATTCAAGAGAGTCTTCTTTCATAACAAAGTTCTCTATCCAAAATCCTCCTCCTCCTTTTATAATTTTCTCTTCTTTAGTTGAATTTTTCGATCTTAGTTAACAATCTTGGGCTAGCAAAAGGTCTCCCAGATTATCTTTTCTTCTACACGCAAATCAAGAAATATTGAGGAGAGAAAAAATATTGTTTGGTGAGGCTTTTGCATTGAAAGGCTGTGTCGTTATTTATTTTTTTGCGAGGGAGTGAAAACTAAAGAGTTGTTATCGGTGAGCTAGTGAAAAAACCAACCTTGTATGTTGTTGGTGAGCGTGTCAAAACCAACCCTTATTTTCTATTAGTGAGCGAGTAAAAATCAACCTTATAAACGTTGGTGGTGCTGAATGCAAGAAGTTGTACTTAACTCGAGTTATAAAGACCTCAAGAGATAACCTCATTGCAATCCAAGGAAACTAGACTAGGATACCATATCGATTTATGTTCTGCACCCTTAATAGTTATTATGGTTTATAATTATTTACATCGAAAGATAACAATTGTATGCAGGCTATCCCGTTATCAGTCGACTGGATTTTAACAGGCTTACAATTCACCCCTGCGCCCCAAAATTGGAATTTCACTATATTTCGTTTAATCATTATTTCTTCTAGTTAGACTTAAGCAAAATCTAGTGGAACACACTAACACCTCTGAGGGTGATTGTCCTAATCTAACTTCAAATCCTTATCGCGCTGAATTCAACTGACCATGTGGGATCCACCCACAGGTTTCAAGTAACCTGCTAAGTTGAAGACATACAAGTTGAATCATTTTTCTTTCTTTCGCTTTACGTCTTCCCACAATAAGATATTAGGAGAATAAGATTGTAAATGGGTTTTCATATCAAAGAATTGATATATGAAGGTGGTTAAAGAATTTAAATAAAGTTTTAGGCCAAAAGGAGTCTAGTAAAAAATTCTAGTTCACGATTTTATCATGAAAAAGTATTTCAAATGAATCTTGCCTATGATCTAACGATAATATCTCCCAATTTATACCGAGTTAAAAGTCCTGCTATCTATCAAATTAAATATCTTTGAATCTAGTTTTCAGAACATCAAACTGTTTGTTAATCAAACTCTATATCAAAAGTTATGACCGTTTGAAGATGTCATTGTCAGCACAAAAGCCGCAGCCGCGAGATGGGTAGAGTAGGGCCTATTTAGGTCAGGTCAAGCAACCTATTTAAGGTAAAACTTCATCTCGAATTTCATTTCATGTTCATTATAATTTTCAGAAACCTCTGAGCTCATCCTCCTCTCTATTCTCTAGGGTTTTGAAGCCTTTTTGAAGTGAAAATCAAGATCAAACACTATCCAATTCAAATCCAAGCTAGAATCGATCTCTTAAGATCGTGAAGATCGCTATAGCGAAGTTATTCTATCGATTTTGGCGCTTCTTGGGGCGTATTTTAGAACCTAGAGTTCTAGAAATATACTTCCTCCATTGATAAATAACTTCACTGAATTAAGGTAAGAGTTCTACCTTTTACTTGGTATCAATTCACGATTTTTACGTCTTTTGTTGGAAATTTAATTGTTGAAACTTGTCGTTAGGGGTAGGCATGGTACGGTATATACCAAATACCATACTAAAACTGAAATTTTTGATACCGTGATTTTGATATTTGGTACAATATTCGATATTTATAAAAAAATTAAAATATCGAATACCATACCGAAGTATACAGATACATATATAATTCATACATATTATTATTATAATATTATAAAATATATGAAATGGTATTAGTATAAAATAATTATTTAGATATTGGAACTTTGACTACTCTATCTTGAATGAAATATTTTTTTTTTGTGTAATAGATTCAAGAAGGAAATTATTTATACTTTAAAAAATATATATCTACATATGTAAGATGGTAGCATGATATAATTGTGACATTTGAAAAGCCAAAGTCATAATTTTTTATTGTATGAGTATATGTAAATCGAAGTCGAACAAACTATAATTACTAATTTACCGTACCACAAAATACTAAATTCAAACTTTAAAATACTAAATCATACTGAATTAATTGGGTATGATAAAGGTATAGTATTTTTAAAAATCAAAAATTAAAATTACTGTATCGAAATTTTAAATATCATATCATGCTCACCCATGCTTGTCGTCCTTGAATTATGGGATTAGGGACTGTTTTGGAAGTCTATAAGGATTTTGTTGGTTGAAGTTGGCAGTATTAATCAAGTAATGGTTTGGGTTATTGTGTTGCCGCTAACGATTCGTTTACGAGGTATGTAAAGGCTCTACCATTTTCTTTTAAATTGCACAAATTGTATGCTGCAAGTTATAGTTGATTTGAACTTTTTAATCATTATCGTATTGATCCTATTCTTAGAAATACTAAATTGGAATCGATGTCTTGAATAATTGTCCATAATTCTTTAGATAAGAGTTGACGTTCTTACTATCATTAAGCTTATAAATTGTATATTGGGTTGGCGAATCGTGTAAGTTGAATTGGTTTTGATTGAACTATTTTACGGTGTTAGAAGAACCTTAAGAGGGCATTATTGGTTGGCTGATTATGTATATTATACGTACTATACAAAATGAACATCCGTTTATAATCTTTTTAACCTTATCGTATCCAACTTGTTCACTATTATTCTTTACTCTCACACTTGTCAAGTTACTTATATTATTGGAAATAAATTGTGGAGATTGAAATATGATATTGTTGAATTATTTGAAAAGACCCTATGATGAGGGCATTAATTATTAGCTGTTAGACTATTAAGACCAATTATCGTTAAGCTTGAAAAATCTATTTCGTGAAAGAACTCCGCATTTGTACTATCCTATCTTTGTTAACCTCTAAAAGTCTGCTAGTTATTATGTTATATTATAATTCTAAATCTTTATTGAGTCACTGTAATGGTATTCCGAATTGTTCATATGGCCTTCATGTTACATATGTCTCAAAGTCACATTCACGTGATGTATTCATGTCTAAGGTCATCTTATGAGTTACAATTGAATTACATATAAGTCATGATTACAAAGCTGAGGCATTTTCATGTCACAACATATGCACTGACCTTCGAGCTATAATCAAAGGGAATATATA
>JACEIK010003264.1:608-49720 GCA_018107945.1 Datura stramonium | reverse complement strand
AAAGGTTGGTGAACTTTGAAAGGTTGGGCATTCAAAGGTTGGTGAACTTTGAATGTTGGTCCAAATTTTTTCTATAAAAGGAGCCCCTTGCTCATTTGTATAGATACACCAACGAAGAGAAAAGAAAAAATATATAAAGAGTGAGGTTTTTCTTGAGTGATATTATAGTGAGGTGTGAGTAAAAAGAGGATTATCTCTTTTGAAGTGTGTGTAGTAGTTACTTTGAGTGTTGTACTCGTGAACCATACGGTGTAAAATTCCTTACTATAGTGATATCATTTTTCTCCTCTTGGCCCGTGATTTTTCCCTTAATCAGAAGGGTTTCTACGTAAAAATTCTTGGTGTCATTGTCTTTGTAAAGATATGACACTTGGGCCTAACTCAACCCCAAAAGCTAGCTCATGAGGGGAGGATTGCCAAAGTCCATATAAACAAACCATCAGTCCATTCCCCAACTAATGTGGGACTTTAACCCACTTTAACACCCCCTTCACACCCAGGCCCGACTGGCGTGTGGACNTTTGCAGCCGTGGATACAAACTTAGTATGCAAAATTAAATGGAAATTATGGTGTTTTGTTTGGAAATAGTTCAACTATGTATATGGTTTAAGTCTAGTGCAATGTGCCCAAGCATGCCATCTTTCCTTGCATTTAATCTCTAGGATCTTAAGTCAAAGAGCGCGGGACTTCATTGCATCCACTACTATTTTGTGTTACTGGGTTCAAAGTGGGAAGTAAAATTGTATGTTTTGAACAATGGGTGAACTATGCGTATGGTCTTTTTTATAACGTTGTCTTTTGTCTGGATCTGGGATTTTAAGTGGATATACTATTATTTTGTGGCCGTGAATACAAACTTACTATGCAAAATTAAATATTAATTATGGTGGAATTTTGTTTGGAAATTGTTCAACTATGTATATGGTTTAAGTCTAGTGTGATGTGCCCAAACCCGCTGCACAAGCATGCCATCTTTCCTTGAATTTAGTCTCTGGGATTTTAAATCAAAGAGCACAGGACTTTGTTGCATCCACTACTATTTTGTATTATTGGGTCCAAAGTAGAAAGTAAAATTGTATTTTTTGAACAATGGATCAACTATGTATATGGTCTTTTTTTTACTTTGTATTTTGTCTGTATCTAGGACTTTAAGTGATATACTATTACTTTGTGGCCATGGGTACAAACATAGTATGCAAAATTAAGTAGAAATTATGGTGTAATTTTGTTTGGAAATTGTTCGACTATGTATATGGTTTGAGTCTAGTGCGATGTGCCCAAACCCGCTGCCCAAGCACACCATCTTTCCCTGCATTTAATCTCTAGGATTTTAAGTCAAAGAGCACGGGACTTTGTTGCATCCACTACTATTTTGTGTGACTGAGTTCAAAGTAGAAAGTAAAATTGTATTTTTTGAACAATGGATCGACTATGTATATGGTCGTTTTTTTCTTTGTATTTTGTTTGGATCTAGGATTTTAAGTGATATATTATTATTTGCCGCCATGGGTACAAACTTAAAATGCAAATTAAATAGAAATTATGGTGTAAATTTGTTTGGAAATTGTTCAACTATTTATATGGTTTAAGTCTAGTGCGATGTGCCCAAACCCGCTGCCCAAGCACACCATCTCTTCTTGCATTTAATCTGTNTGAATTTAATGAGAACCTTGTTTGAAGTTCAACAAGGAATATTAAATATTTCTTTTTATATTTAATTATCGTGAACCTCGTTAGAGGTTCAACGAAATGACCCTTTTGGTTAAATTGAAATTTCTTTGTCCGTTTCGGAAGTTTTGAATTGTTTTTTTTTGCCCTTTCGATGTTGAACTCGGTTACAACTAGCCAAAACAATAGGATATAAAGATTTAGAATTGGAAACGTTCTGTCTTCTTGCTATCAAGCTTATTGAACAAAACGACCTATATTTCATCCTCTAACGACAATTATTGAAGATTGTAGATATCTGTTAAAAGTCAACAATGCGACTATTACCCGCATTTGGAGAGAGATAAATCAGTGTATAAATTTTTTGACAAATGAAGATCACCTATAGATAGAAGATTTGCTAGTACGGAAAAAGACAATCAAGAATCCGATATATTTAAGTTATGCACCTTAAGAATGAATTTAAAACTTTTTAATATTTCTCATTGTACCCAAACTAAAAAAAGGTTGTTCTATTATTTGTTTAAAAACAAGGGTAATTTTGAGGAAGAAAAATTAATATCTTCTTGGATTCTTTAAAAATTACTCCAAAATTTAAATGTTAAAAAATTACTTAAAAGGGAATTTATCCTTTATAGCCTATCCTACCTGTAGAGAGAGCAGCGGAAGGGTAATTTAGTCATTTGGGTTTACGAATCCACTGCTCGCATATATAAGCCATCCGCTACGAATATTAGGGTATAAAAAGCCCCAAATTGCTTCCCTCTCTTCAAACAAATTCCGAACTCCTCTCTCTCGCTCTTCTCTCAGCTTCAATCGTAACTTTCCTTTCTCCCTTAACCTGAATTCATAATTCATCAATTAATTTTTTTGTACATAATTGTATCCCTATTATTGTTGCTTGAAAAATCTGCTTTCTATTTTGAGCTAATTCTTAATTTATTTATTTTTGCAGATCTTGAAAAAAGGACTCAAAAATGGCGACGTTTGAGCTATACAGGAGGTCGACGATTGGGATGTGCTTGACTGAAACACTTGATGAAATGGTCTCTAGCGGCATTCTTAGCCCGGAGCATGCCATTCAAGTTCTCGTTCAGTTTGACAAGGTCTTTTTTTATCTTGTATTTTGTCTGGATCTAGGATTTTAAGCGGATATATTATTATGTTGTGGACGTGGGTACAAACTTAGTGTGCAAAATTAAATAGAAATTATGGTGTAATTTTGTTTGGAAATTGTTCAACTATGTATATGGTTTAAGTCTAGTGCGATGTACCCAAACACGCTGCCCTAGCACGCCATCTTTCCTTGCATTTAATCTCTAGGATTTTAAGTCAAAGAGCGCTAGACTTGTTGCATCAACTACTATTTTGTGTTGCTGGGTTCAAAGTAGAAAGTAAAATTGTATTTTTTGAACAATGGATCAACTTGTATATGGTCTTTTTTTTTTTCACTTTGCATTTTGTCTGAATCTAGGATTTTAAGTGATATACTATTATTTTGTGGCCTTGGGTACAAACTTAGTATGCAAAATTAAACAGAAATTATGTTGTAACTTTGTTTGGAAATTGTTCAACTATGTATATGGTTTAAGTCTAGTGTGATGTGCGCCCAAGCACGCCATCTTTCCTTGCATTTACTCTCTAAGATTAAGTCTAAGAGCGGGGGACTTCGTTGCATCCACTAACTATGTATATGGTCTTTTTTTTTCACTTTGCATTTTGTCTGGATCTAGTATTTTAAGTGATATACTATTATTTTGTGGCCGTGGGTACAAACTTGGTATGCAAAATTAAACAGAAATTATGTTGTAATTTTGTTTGGAAATTGTTCAACTATGTATACGGTTTAAGTCTAGTGCGATGTGCGCCCAAGCACGCCATCTTTCCTTGCATTTACACTCTAAGATTTTAAGTCTAAGAGCGCTGTACTTCGTTGCATCCACGACTATTTTGTGTTGCTGAGTTGAAACTAGAAAGTAAAATAGTATTTTTTGAACAATGGATCAACTATGTATATGGTCTTTTTTTTTTACTTTGCATTTTGTCTGGATCTAGGATTTTAAGTGATATACTATATTTTGTTGCCGTGGGTACAAACAAAATTAAATAGAAATTATGGTGTAACTTTGTTTGGAAATTGTTCAACTATTTATATGGTTTAAGTCTAGTGCGATGTGCCCAAACCCGCTGCCCAAGCACACCATCTCTTCTTGCATTTAATCTGTAGGATTTTAAGTCAAAGAGTGCGGGACTTTGTTGCATCCACTACTATTTTGTGTTACTGGGTTCAAAGTAGAAAATAAAATTGTATTTTGAACAATGGATCGACTATGTATATGGTCGTWTTTTTACTTTGTATTTTGTCTGCATCTAGGATTTTAAGWGATATACTATTTTTTTGCAGCCGTGGATACAAACTTAGTATGYAAAATTAAATGGAAATTATGGTGTTTTGTTTGGAAATAGTTCAACTATGTATATGGTTTAAGTCTAGTGCGATGTGCCCAAACCCACTGCCCAAGTACGCCATTTATCCTTGCATTTAATCTCTAGGATTTTGAGTCAAAGAGCTCGGGACTTCGTTGCATCCACTACTATTTTGTGTTACTGGGTTCAAAGTGGAAAGTAAAATTCTAACTTTTTGAACAATGGATCAACCATGTATGTGGTCTGTTTTTTTTACTTTGTATTTTGTCTGCATCTAGGATTTTAAGTGATATACCATTATTTTGTGGCTGTGGGTGCAATCTTAGTATGCAAATTTGAACAGAAATTATGTTGTAATTTTGTTTGGAAATTGTTCAACTATGTATATAGTTTAAGTCTAGTGCAATGTGCCCAAACCCGCTGCCCTAGCATGGCATCTTTCCTTGCATTTAATGTCTAGGATTTTAAATCAAAGAGTGTGGAACATCATTGCATCAACTACTATTTTGTGTTACTGGGTTCAAAGTAGAAAGCAGAATTGTATCTTTTTGAACAATGGGTCAACTATGTATATGGTTCAAGTCTATTACAATAGCTCTGCTCTGCCCTCACATTTAGTGGCAATCTATTTCTGTAAGCATGAACTGGCCTTGATATGCCTGTATATATGTACATATCAATACAAAAAATCTAGTTCTAAAGTTGTGAATAATAGGAAAAACTTCTTTTTATTGTTTGGATTTTCTTGGCCTTGGGCCATATTTATAGCTTATGTTGTTGCACTGCAGTCGATGACTGAAGCTTTGGAGACTCAAGTAAAGAGCAAGGTTACTATTAAGGTACTTATAATTTCTGTCAGTTAATATCCATATTATGACCTCACACCGATAATAGTCATTGGATCAGTTTCATGATTTGCGTAATTAAGAATCACCGACTCTTTTTTGGTTTTCTGTGTCTTTTTTATAAATTTGGGAATTTACTAAATGATCTGATTCACTAGTAGCAGTGGTTGATTCTGTCTTTGTTAGCTTTATATAAATGAATAGAAGATGAAGAAGCCGAATAAATCATTCGTGTGTCTGTTTACATCTGTCAGACGAGGTGACATCACAATATTTTCATATTTCCAGCCTAATGAGTAGCATAATTATAAGTTACTTTGATGATTTTTTGACTTTCTGGCTCCTTTCTGCAGATTTCAAATGATATAATATACCAGTTTTAGCTATGCTTGCAAAAAAAAAAAATTACCCAGTAGTAGTGGCTGAATTGTTTCTATCAGCTTTATTTAAAAGAATAGAAGTATTAGCAGCTGAACTGTTTCTATTGGCTTTATTCAAAAGAATAGAAGATGAAGGACCTGATAAATTCGTTATGTGTATTCATGGTTATGATTCCCTAGAACTGGGGATAATTGTCATTCCACACATCGTACCTTTAAAGCAAGGAAAACTAATATTTATGGTTTTCTTAAGAAGTATAAAACTAATATTTATCTTATGGAGACCTTACCTTCTCCAAAATAACAAAAAGACTTTTGGAATTAGCTGTCTCTTTCATTTAAGATATAGTTTGGAGTCTTAAGATGGCACTTCCGTTAACAGGGAGAGATACATATCACTTCATTAATATAATCCATATTGCCCTGTTAATGTGGGAGTGGGGGGTTATTGTCTATCAGAAATAGCCTCTACTCCACAAAGGTAGGGGTAAGGTCTGTGTACATCCTACTCTCCCCAGACCCGACTCATGGGATTACACTGGGTATGTTATTGTTGTTGGTTTGGACTCAAAATAAGATATAGAACTTGGGACATTATCTACCAATGAACAACATTTCTCTAAACTTCACTTATGTTGGTACGTGTATTAGCTTGTTTTCTGTTAAGATATCTGTGGCATCTCAAATAGTTTCACCATATATAGATATGTTTATTTCTCATTATTTGAAAGTTTAGGATATCAGCTGGTTCCCTCATACACCATCAATGAGTTTGAATAATGTTGTTCTAGAACAAAACTGTAGGTAAGGCAGGCCTTTTGTTCCTTTGATTACCGAGAAATCCCTGAGGGTCAGTTGGCGCACGGTTTGAAACTCGATGGATAATGTGGCTGCCCCAATATTACTTTTAATTGTCCCAAAAATGCTGCTCTGTTATCACTGTCAGTAGATAAGCAAGCGTTACTATTTGATGAGAAATGATGTCTGTGGAAAGGATGATCTTTAGCCTGTTACTTAGAAAATACTACAGAATTAATGTGACAGAGGATAACATCTCTTAAAATGTTAAGCTTGTCTCATTCTAAGATCGACAATATCTTAGCGAAATCACTCTGGGTCTTTCAAACCAGTCCGCAAAAAAGCAAAGGGGGAAAAAGGTGCTTTGGTCGCTCAAAATTGTCAACTTAGAAGCAATTTTTGATGGACTGTATCCTGCTGGATTTGTGTGTTGTATTGATGCAGAGCACATTTTTTGAGACATAGCAGTCATTCTTAGATCTTTTCCTTTTCTTCTATAATTTGAAATTGTCGTCGAAAAGAAAATTTTAAATCATAAATTGTACTACAACCTTTGACTTGACAGCTCTCACAATAACGCTCAAGGACATGCTGCTCTGATAACTGATTATTATACAACTGTCACAATAAAAACTATGGTTGATACCTGAAGCATAAGAGACAGCCACCTTTCTGATTGATTGTACGACGTAAACTACGTTAATATGTAGACTCCTTGGTAGCTACTGTTTTGCTCGTAATCTCTCCTTTTGTGAATAGGATAGAATTTGTAACGTTACATTTGGAAGTCAAGTTGGCACATGGATACTGGTCATCCATTCCGTGCTAATTTTGTCTTTAGCTTATAGCTTAATGGGTGGTGTTTGGGCCAATTTGCGCGCCTGGACTATTCCACAGACTATTCCACCTGGTACATACAACCCCTATTAATACATGTACCAGGTAACACTGCCTATAAGGCTTAGATAAATAGGATTAAATCACTTAGCTTGCCTCGATAAGGATTTGAATTGTGGTCTTCTATGGTCTTCATTCCAGCTTCATTAACAGTTTGACATCCAGGTCACACTTTTTAGTGCATTGGAGGGGATATATATATCAAGAACATTCTGTTAGCTGTTAAAATATGCACCACTGTTCCTGCAAGTGGGATAGGTGTTCAAGAAGGTGCTCAGATTTCATTAGTTTTGAAATGATATCTTATGTTCTTGCTTTCTGCAACCTTGAAATTGAGCCTAGGGCTACTGTTAATAGGTCCTTCCTTCTTTTGTCATTCTCTTTGATTTTGCTACACTATCGATGGTCAAACTTATATTTGTGAAGAATTCTGTCCTCTTGCCAGCAAATTTTGGTCTGTCGGGTATTTCAACCCTTTTTATTTGTTTTCGTCCTCCTTCAACTATTATTGATTTTCTTGGGCTTATTAGCATGAAATTGCTTATGGTTGCAGGGACATCTTCACACCTACAGGTTCTGTGACAACGTGTGGACCTTTATCTTACAAGATGCTGTGTTCAAGAGCGAGGAATGCCAGGAGACTGTTAACCACGTTAAGATTGTGGCATGCGACTCCAAGCTGCTCACACAGTGAGAAGACAGCCGATGGAGAGAATTTTCTATTACAGATTTGCATTTCTATAATTAATGTAGAAACCGACATAAGATAAGTCTGAGAGATGAGGGTGGAAGGGAGGTGTGGTTATATCCATTCTGGATATATTTCCAGGGCCGTTTTAACAATTATATTTTGTACAAACCAGCAAGCAGACATCGGTAGCTATCCGTAGTCAAACTGTTATATCTATGATGCTAATGTATTTTATGGACCTTTTGTACAATGTTAAACTTTAGTATCTCTCATATTGATATGAGCTCAAGAATATACTTTTATTTTTTATTTTGATGTGATTAAGTAGTTTCAGTTATGGCACCAAGTAGATGCAAAAGTTACAAAAGAAGTGTAACAAAAAGAAAAGGCATAATATTTAGATAGATATTTTAATTTGACCTCAACTAGCAACTAATCACTCCAACTTTGAAAATGCACATCTAGATATCTTAACTTGGTTTAAGTTTATCCTGTAAATATCTCATTAAAGTGCAAAGGTGTTTGCGAGACGAGCTTCTATCAAGTTGAACTGTCGGTCATAGAAAACTGAGTTAACTCCAATACATGAGGGGCTCTTCTAAGACCAGAGAGCTAAACAAAGTTGAATAGCTTGTTTTATTAGCGCAAATGTTAACAAAATAAGTGCAACAAAAAAGAAAAAAAACTTGAGTTAACTCCAATACATGAGAGGCTATTTTTTGGTCATAGAAACTTGGATCTGTATATTGCTTTCTATCCGCACAGTGGCATAGAGGCAAAGGGGTACTATGCTACACAACACCTGAAAACCCCGGCATATTCTACATGTATGGCAAATAGGCAAGAGGATTTGGGCATTCGGTTCACAAGTCTGCATGCACATCATATGCATCGTCTCCAAAGCTTTTCAATTTCACTGGAGTCAGAGATTTTTGGCCAGTAAGCCGGGAAAGAATCAGCCTTGCAATATTTTCAGCAGCAACAGCACTTGTTTCCATGGTGCTAGCTGCATTCTCAAAAGCATTCACATAGTACAAGTGCTGACTATCCAAAATAAATGGCGCAAATACCTCAGGAGCATGATAATGTGGGTATGCAGCCCAGTCTATCTTGACTGTCTCATTTCTCACACTGAATATCTGATCTAGCATAGCATCGTCAAGAGGTCTACGCGAGAACACCTTGTAGGACATGTCATTGTCCTTGTGCTGCTTAAGAACTGAGATGCTCGAAAACGGAACATCAGGAGTCTCAACAGTGCCCACCAGTTGTGGAACTTCTGATACTGAACCTAAAGCAAAATAAGCAGGATTTATTAGACCTCTGATGAATGTTGTATATGTGTGCTGTAATTTCCGCTCAGGTATTGAAATTCCTGGAAGAAATTGGATTTTCAGCTCATCCAAAGGTGTAGCCACCACTGTTATTCCACATGAGTAACTCTTTCCCTTTGTGGTATTGAGTTGATATTTTTGCTCTATGAAAGAAACTGATTCTACTTCTTCATTAAGGTGCAATTTGACATCTGATTGATTGATCAACCCAACAGCCATTTGCCGATTCCCACCTTCAACTGACCATAAACCTTGCGCAGATCCAGCTAAAGAAACAGCTCCGGCAAGTCCACTTATGCTGATACTTTGCCCATAATTGATTCTGGTAATAACCGTGACTAGTTCTTGAATGAGTCGAGCAGACAAACCAGCATCGAGCAACTCCTCCTGTAATGTTCTTGTGGTCAAATTGTAAAGCCCAGACCATTTAAGCATCTCATCCACGGTCTCAAACACTGGCCGTGACTCAAAACCTTCATAATACTTTAAGAAATTATTCACGGTGGTGTCGACGAAACTGTTCATGCGAAACAGAGAGAACCCGTAGCGAAAGAAAATTAAGACCGAATTGGCGAAGGACACGACGCGTTGGAATATAGGGAGATTCGAAGTGGAACTTAGGGTTTTGAAAACGAAATCACGTCCGTTCCAAATGCCGAAAGACGAATCAGATTCAGATGGAGGAGGTTGTCGGACAGATAGATTTAGATACTTAGTGTAATTCAAAGCGTGGTAGTTCTTCGGGTGAAGAATGGATGCACCGGCCTCGAATGTCTCGCCGGCGATAGTCACCGTCGCCATGCGTCCTCCGACGACATCGTGCCGCTCGAAGATTCTGATTGTGCCTATTGCCGAGCTGGAATAGCTCCGGAGGAAGTGCGCCACGGAGGATCCGCCGATTCCGCTGCCGATAATGCAGACAGTCGGAGATGATGATTCCGAGTCAACGGCGACGGCAGTTGCAGTGGCTGTGGAGATGAGTATGAGTGACAAAACTAGGTGGAGATTCTTCATGCTTACACTGTATTTGAGCTTTTTCCTAGCTTTGATAGTAGAATTAATGGAGTTTCATGTATCAGCTAGAAGTTGACCTCTCGCTGTCAGAGGTTGTGCTGGCCGGAGACTATTGGGAATAATAGATTTGTTGAGTGTTAGAAACTTAGAATGAAGGAGAAGCACGTGGATCAAAGTCAATGCCAATTAATAAGTGATAATGTTAAAAAATTGGAGTTGAATTTAGTATTTATTTAATAACTCATTTGGTTATAAAAATTATTTACTTATATTTTAATTTTTTAACAAAATAAAAAAACTAAAAAAAATAAAAAAAATAAAAAAAATAAAAAAAATAAAAAAAATAAAAAAAAATTAGATGAAATTAAAGTTTTGCTTAGACATATAATCTAAAACGTTTAAATTATAATTTTTTTCTCATAAGCATAAAATCTTCATAAGTTGTGAAAACTATCAAAATTTTTCCGATTCTTATACAATCTTACCAAATAAATAAAAGTTCATAACAAAGTACAATACAATATGTTAGAAAATCATTTTAAATGAAACACAAGATTTATTAATCGAACTTTAGTTCAATAAAAAGTAAAATTGAACATGCACTACTGGGGTCAGCAAGAACTAATTATTGGGGACAGACCGATAAAACAGCACTAGCCACATATATGATTCTTAATCAACAGGTTCAAACAGAACATTGTTAAAAAAGCAATATGTATTCTCATAGAACATATATGATCTGGGACGGAAGGATTCGAACCTAGCAAACTTATATCCGATGTAAATGATTAGCAAAGGTTGATAAGAATAATAATACCATCAATAAATTTTATTTACATCTAAAATAAATGATTGTTAAATATAAAATGGTGGGTTTTTAATAAAATATAAATTTGTGGGTCAAATTTTATATTTGAAAATTTTTATCTCTTGATTTGAAATCCCAAATCAAGTTTTTTGAGAATTGAGATTTCATCTCGTGATTTCAAATCATGGAGATAAAATCGTATGTTCAAATGCGCCACTAAATTTTAGAAAACAATTTATAACTTGTTTTTCAATTTAATTTGCACTTTTGAAATTGAATATCATTCTAAATATTCTTTGCAAAAAATATGACCAAACACAGCTTCTTCTTCAACTTCAATTTCATAAATTTCAAAAATTAACTTTTAAAAAATAAAAATATTTAAAATCTATGACCAAACACCTATTAAAATTTTATAGTTAGGTATTAAAATTTCAAAATTTTAAAATACCCATCCAATTTCAAAATTTTTACCTCCTATGTTTTCTCCTCCTCCTTGTTCTTATTCTTTCTTCAAACATCTCGAGAAATATTTAAAACAATGGAGATATATTTGAACTATTCGAAAAATATTTTGACATTCTTCCCAATTAAGGGGAGGGCGAGGGGGAGGAGGAAGAGAAACGAAAAGGTTGTTTTGTAAATTAAAAATAAAAATATTTTTAATTTTTTTAATTTTTTTAATTTTTTTAATTTTTTTAATTTTTTTAATTTTTTTATCAATATTAATTAATACTTTCTCCGTTTCATTTTAATTGTTAGATAATATTTGTATATCTATTAAGAAAAGATTAATAGGGATTTGTAATTTGACTAAAATAACTTTATTAATTGATAAGTACTTTTTGAGATATATAACAATAATTATTTTCAGATTTTAGAATGACTTCTAAATACTAAGGGTAAAATTAAAAAAATATTGACAACTATCTTTTAAATTTTAAAACTATAAAAACATAAGATAACAATATCAAATTTTCAAATATTAAAAAATTTAAAAACAGAAAAAACTCTACCTGATTTTTTGTAAAATTTAATTATAAATTTTAATTTTAATTCATAAATTCCAAACATTAAGCTTTAATTAATTGAATTTTATGTTTCTGGTCCATTTAGTTATGAATTTAACATATTTAATTTTTTTAATTTTTTGTTTTTTTTAACTTTTTCTTGTTTAATATATTATTATCTTATATTTAACGATTGTATAGTTTTGTAAGTAGTTAGATATTACATATTTTTTACGTGAAATACAAATTTGAAGAACAAATTTTACGCATACTTCTTTTGATCAAATCAAGTTTAAACTTATCTTTTTTTTGTTTTTCCTAACAAAATAATATAAGATGTATCTTTTTTTATGGTAACAATATTTGTACAAAACTGGGGCCCTCGAAGGTTGGGCCGGCCCCTATTAGTGCAGTTATATTATATAGGAAAAATTACGTAGCATAGCATATTTAAAATACTTTTATATATAATGGTCATAATTTTAAAAAGTTATATATAATAATTTTATTTTATTTAATATGTTATTTTATATTTTATATTTTATATTTTTACTTTTTATCATGATTCTAATTTACTAAAGTACTTCCTACTCAATTCTTTTTTTTTCTTTCTCTCTCCAACATGTTCATTCCTCTTCTCCTATTTTTCTCCTTTAATCGTAAATTAAATCTTTTCAAAAATTTCACTATCATTATCTCACAATCTTTATTAAATCAAGTAAGTCCATTTAATAATTTTATTTTTAAAAATTTTAAATATTAAAAAAACAAAAAAAATAAAATAAATCTTTCTTTAATTAGTGCAAATATTTATTTTTATTGAATTCAAATTTGTAAGATTTTTAAAATATCATGTTGATTTATTTTTTGTTTCTGAAATTCATATTTGTATACTTTATAATTTATGTATAAAATTTTTGGAATATCATGTTGATTTATATAATTTCATTTAATGTGTCATTTTTTATTCTTTTACTTTACTTACTTTTTTTATCATGTTCTTAATTCTATCACATTAATTTCACCCAACCCATTTTCTCTTCCTTTCCACATCCTCTAACCCCATGCTTTCCTTTCTTTAACTGCCCACAAGTCTCGCAAAATCGTCGCAATTATTACATAATCTTGTTAAATCAAGTAATTCTCATTCTCGATTTCTATTTTTTTTAATTGTAAATATATTTTTCTTCTTTAATTCGCTAAAATATTTATTTTTAAATTCAAATCTTTACGATATTTTGAAATCTCAAGTTGATTTATTTTGATTTTGAAAACTTTTGCAATATTTTTCAATCTCTCTCTCTCTATGTATTATATGTATTTAGATATTTAATTGTAGCCGTGTATATTTTTAAATTTAGGGGTTTTGTATTTTGAGTATTCAAAGTTTCATCAATGATGTAAAATACAAACACTAAACGATGACAAGTGAGGTATATATTCATAAAACATATAAACGTATTTAATTGTATTTATGAAATAAAACAAAATCATTATTCATTAAACACGATAATGACATTATGTTATACATATAGCTTAAATATTTCGTGACATGTATTTCTTGGAATGCTTGTATTTATCTTCATAAAATATTCATTTTAGCAGAATATATATTAGTTCTATTTTTCACAGATCTTAAACAGCACATTTGCATTGATTTTGTTTGTATTTTATGATACAAATTATTAATTTATTATTTATTTTTCTATTCTGCTATTCTCTAACAGGAAATAAACGACAATAATTTATTTCACAAGTTGTTATGGTAAATAAGAATTATATCCTTTATTGGAATCCTATTATTAATGGAACGGAATAATTATCACTTGAGTGATTTATGGTAACTGAATTTTTACCGAGACATAATCACCCAAATTTTTAGATTTTGTGTACACGCTTCGCGTGTCTCAGTATTAATAAGAATTTTTTTTTATAAAAATAGCATAAATAGTATTTAAAAGATATGTTTGTGTAACAATATAAGAATTTAGAAAGAAAATTATGAATTTCAAATTGATAAATGATTACGTTTAAGAGTTTGATCCAATCTAATAGTTCTTTCTTTGGTTTGTTCTAATATTTATTTCAATGAATAAAAACGCTAGTATAAATAGCGTTTGACTGAAAGGTAAAATAAATATTCACTTTAAATGAGTACTTAAATACATGCATTATATGTATACATAAATATTAATATTTTCATATATTTCAAATAAGGAAGAATTTGTTATATAAAATTTAGTTAATTTTAAAAACTTAAATATTAGAAAAATAATTAAGTAACTATTTTGTCAAGTGTTGAACTCTATTTTAAAAATATTTTTAATTTTTTTAATTTTTTTAATTTTTTTAATTTTTTTATTTTATTTGTTTGTTTGATTTTAAAATTTTCGCTTTTTATCTTTTGTGAGATGATTTCAACATTTCTCAAATGAATAATCGACAATTGAAACAACTTAGTAGTGAGTAGAAGTGTTTCTTAAAAAAAGTTGATTATAAATAAATTTTTTTTAAAGAAAAAGAAGATAAAGGAGGAGCAGGAGGAATTCACGTATCAATACTTAATAAAATTATAATTTTAATTTATTTTTTTTCATATTAAAATATCATGATTGATAATTAGTTAGTTTAATAAATAACAGATTGATATATAAGTTAACAGAATTGTAATTGAAAGTCTTAAATGTTAAGTACCTTTAATATATTTCAAATAAGTGAAAGATTTGCAAGAAGCAAAAATTTTTAGTCAATTTTAAAATACTAAATATTAGGAGTTTTATTTTTTTTTTTTACAAATTAGTATAGATCTATAATAATTAATAACAACTAATTGATGAAAATAGTAAATGACAATTTTATCTATTGTAAAATCTTTGAAGATTGTATTGCATGTTCAAACAAAATAAAATTGTTTGAAAAAAGTAACAAAGAGAAAAGTGAGTGTTGCATTTTTGAACTATAGTGTTGTCATTGAACCCAACATCAATATCCTTGTTTACTTATGCAAAATTAGCATTAACACTATTAATGTGTCTGCTCATGATGTAACACATCTTGTCTTATTGTAAATATTTTTTTCACTTGGAATATATAATTATTGAAAAGTATAGCATGAACTTTTGTACCCCGCAAAAAATTAAATTTAATGGTCAAATATATACATAATAAAAATAGATAAGAACTCAAACACATATGTAAAAATATAAAATATAAAATATATAATATAATTACTAGAAAGATTATTACCTCTTCGCCAACTAATGTTATATTCATTCATGTGCCTTTCTTTGTTCCTTTTTATTCTCTTTACTAATCCAACTTCAATTACTAACTTTTATTATATAATGAGAATCATATCGCTATTATTAATTGCATAATTTTGCCAAGAAATTCTTTTTAGATTCCAATGCAATATTATCTAAAATAGATTGTGCACAATAATGTAATTATAATAAATTCTATTTTTATAGAAAAAATTATTGATATAAGATGAAGAGATTACTTATTCTAATAGATAGACCTTGTGAATGTATGTAGATGAAGAATGTCGGTTAAAATAGTATCAAGATAGGACTCAACTAAAAGAAACACCCATGTTAAATTATTTTTGGAATACAAACAACTTAAGCCGCATAACAATTTACTATGATAGATTAACATGAAACATACAAAACCGAAGATTGAATCAGACAAAGTTGATGTAAAGAGTTGATGAATTAAATTATGCATATAAATTTTTTTATAGAAGTGGAAGAATTTATAATAAAAAATAATTCAAAAGTATAAGAATATTATGACATTATCATAAAGGAAAAAAAGATTTTGAGAAAGAAAAAAATATTGTGTCTATGAAAAGTTTTTCTTTTTCTTTTTAAATGTCATAGCTTCCATCAAAAAGGAAAAAATAAAATAAAAATTATGTAATTGTAAATCTTTCTTTTATAGAAGTGGAAGAGTTTATAATAAAAATAATTAAAAAGTATAAGAATATTATGACATTACTATTAAAAAGGGAAAAAGATTTTTGAAAAAGAAAAAAATATTGTGACTATGATTTTTTTTTTTTTTTGTAAAAATGTCATAACATCAAAAAGGAAAAAATAAAATAAATTCTCAATAAAAGAAAAAAGAAACTGGCAAGTGTGTTTTTATTTATTTATTTTAATATTTACATTATAAATAGAATTATGTTAAGAAAAAGAATATTTAATATAATAAAATAAAATAAGAAAATTAGTGACTATCAAAAAGAAAATTTGATGGAATTTTTTAATTTACTTTTGGATTTACACCACAAATAGAGTTATATTGGCAAATAGAAAATCTAATATAGCGATGGAAATAAATATAAATAATAATTCAATAAAAATAGTAAATGACAATTTTATTTATTGTGATGTCTTTTAACACAAAAAGTTCAATCAACATTTATAAAAACATTGAAACAAGCCTATATCTTCAACTTTCTTGACTAAATATTTTTTTAATAAATCTTAAAATTTGAAAAAATTAAAAAAACTAAAAAAAATATTTTATTTTTTTTGTTTTTTAAATTTTATATTCATTAAAATAATATAATACGTTAAATTATAAAACAACATGTAATAATCGTTCACACAACATTGTAAGAGTAGAAAAAAGATTAAATTTGCTTGTGCATGATTATTATTCGTTATACTTTTAATTTAACATTATTCGTAGTTAGAAAATTACAGTTAAAAGCTGAAAGTGAAAAATTTTGGATACATGAAAATAAAATTTACAATTTTACAGCTGAAATTTGTTAATGACAAAAGAAAAAGAAAATAAAAAAAAATTGCTAATAAGGAGTGGGAGTCAAAATTGAACATTTTGGATAGTAAGGGGACAATTTTGGATTTATCCTTTTTAAGTATGCGTTAAAGCCAAAATTGTTTTAACGTAGGAAGTGAAAGGAAGAGGTTTCTCTCTGTTTTCTGTATGCTCTTTGATTTAGCAAATATGGCGGATCCAACACAGTTCCTTTTACGTCCCTCTCCTACAATTACTCCTTTTCCACTCATTGACCTTTTCCCATCCTCCTTCTACCTCGCTTCTATGTCAATTTCTCCGTATTATTCTTCACTATTCCCCACTATAGGGAACTGGAATTCCTTTGTCTTAATCTTTTTCTCAAGTTTGGATCTTTTTTCAGAATGCAGAAAAACAGTGTATAGGGATTGAAGTTTTCTGCTTTGAGTGAACAATGATCTATCAGTGAAGACACGATATCGATTCAATCTGCGCGCTCACTTCTTTTTTGTCCGCCACAGCCATGGCTGCTTCTTTGGTTAAGTATATGTTCGGTTTCTGTGTCGTTTCGGCCATACTATGGAGTATAATCAAGTAAGTCAAATGTATTTAGCAACTTGTATGCCACAGTGTTGCTTGTTCCCCTCTCAATTCTTATGTTATATGATAATCTTTCAGTTTTGCGATATATCCGGATTTATTTTGCCTATCATACTAAATGTTCAATCATATAATATCATCAAGATTCTAACTTTTCCATTTTATGTGACTCTCTCCCAAAAAACTTTTGTTTGACTCGGATTTTTCAAATATTTTTGAAACATATATTTATTTGACAACCAGAGATCTCATGTGCGTTAGCTGGTGGAACCTAGTTGCTGCCCTCTATCCTGCTCAGACTTGATTGTGGTAGGTCTCTGTAAATCTAGACAGAATTAGGAAGGAAAAAAGAGTTTGCTTAAAGAACACATAGGAGGAATTGTTCTTGAACTGCTCACTCGAGAACTTGTAAGAGCTCACACCAGTTGAACAGAAAGAGAGAAGGAGAGTTTATTGATCTTTGAATATTCCTTTCATGATTACAATCAATGGGAATGAATGCTACTTATGCGATGGGGTTTGGGGATCTGTTCCAAACTTTCAACTAACATGTTCGTGTCACGTGACTGCTAACTGATCCTCACAACTAACTCGATAGCTAGGAAGAGAATGCCAGAGCAACAGGTCGTATCAGATTGTTAGGTGAACTGCAGCCTTATCCACACATCCTAAGTTATGCACACCTCTACTATTCCACCCTACTACTAGTATAAGTATCCGGTAAATCTACCAACTAAAATTCACGCAGATGGAAGAAGTCATTTAGTATTTTTTGCCTCCTATTTTGAACCTTAGTTCTCATGATTCTCCTCGTAATTTATTAACCACTGAGCTACACCCACATGTCTTTATCACTGAACCTAGAAAATTGCAAAATATATTTCAAGTATAGAAATATATAACTTATAGTACTTTCATTAGCTTAAAATATGATAATTTTAATCGTTTTCTTTTTCAAATGAAGGGGAACCAATGTCTGAATTGAGACGGAGAATTAAATTGATTAACCATAACAGTGCTAACTCTTCGTTCTTTTGGAAACAAAAATAAAAGACTACATAAGTGAATAATTAACATCTTCAGCTTTATGTCTAGTAAAATGTGATTATTACAGCACCAAAGGCTGTGGCCTAGTCGTCAATGAAGTGGGTGAGAATCATGAGGTCTCAAGTTTAAACCTCAGCAGAGACAAAAAACACTAGGTGATTTCTTCCCATATGTTCTAGCCTTAATATATAGAGTTACTTGGTACCTGTTGCTAGTGGGAGGTGGCAGGTATCCCGTGAAATTAGTGTGGCAAGCTGGCCCAGATACCACGATTATAAAAAAAAGTGATTATTACAATGAGACAGTGAGGGAGTGATTTTATCATTAGTTAAACTTTAAGGTTGTGTTAATGCTTTCTCGAAAAATATTGGTGAACTTTTTACCATTAGTTGAATTGTTGAACTTTACCGGTTGTGTTAATGACATTCTAGAAAAATATTAGACACCAGTACATGTAGCAGGTAGGATAGAATTGTTTCAATCCATTCACATTTCTCTTCTGTATATTGATTTGATAGTGGTTTGTAGAATGTAATGCTTAACTTAATTGGGTTGGACTGATGTTTTCATGATATGCTTGTCTTCATTGCTTCTTTTTGCTGCAAAATGTTGAGTCTATATTTTAGCCATACCATAAAATTGAGTCTTAATAGTGACTAGAAAGTTTTATTGCAGAGAAATTTCCATTTTTCTTATTGTCAGCATTAAACAGTCTAGTTCTATTGAAGCTAAAAAGATAAGAAAAAGTCTAGTTCTATCCAAATATATTGTGTTAGCTAAAACATTCGCTTGTCTCGGTTTGGTCAATCTCGAATCCGTAAATCTCATTTTTCTTTTTTCTTTTCAATATCTTTTTCCTTTTACATTCATTGAATTATTTTTAGCCTGTGTTTTTTATGCATTTCTTTCTCAGATTTTTTTCCAGGTTGTTCATATGGATTTTAAGCCGGGTCATGAGAGCCTCTGTTTCATTCCGTGTTGGAGGATGTAATTGCTTAAGAGATGTGGCGGTGAAGTTCAACAAGGTCATTTGTTTCTTTTACTTTTTTCCCTTTTTTCTCTTTCAGTTTGATGTATACATTAAGGGTGTGATTCCAACTGTCTTTGATATTGTCTTTGCTTGACAGAACAGTTTTTAACTCAACCAATTCTATATTTTGTTTTGTTTATATTTATTCTTTTCCTGACTATGTTTGACTTCATCCATAGTTTTTCCAACTACATACTGTTGTCAACCTTTCTAGGTCGTGTAGTTCTTAAAAAGTTGGATAGAAGAGTATATAATAAGTAATTAGAAGTTCATTCGATTTAGTCTTGACAATACTATTACTGATATTAGTTTTCACCTTAGGTTAATGTCCTTATTAGGACTGCTATAAGATTTTAAACATATTATAGTCTTACATTTAGGACTTAATGCTTTAATATTTCATGATCCAAATTTACTTTAATGGTGTGATTCTTGGAGTAAAAGAAAGAGAGTGTGGGTTGATCCTGATAGTAACGATAGAAGAGCAGTGTTAAAGCGGAAATTGTTTGCATCAGTTGGTGCTTCATGTGCAAGGAAGGAGTGAGGACTTCAATCATCCTCTTCTACATTGTAATTTTACCATGAGACTATGGTGGGATATGCTTAGGTGGTTTAGAACTTCTTGGGTAATGCCAAAAACGGTGAAAGATTTGATGTTTTGTTAGAGGAACGTAAGAGGGAGGAGAAGACGTAGGGCATGAAACTTGGTTCCTCTTGCATTGATGTGGGTTGTTTGGACAGAGAGAAATGGGAGAGCTTTTGTTGGGTTAGAATCGAGTTTTACTAAACATAGGAGTAGTCTCCGGTCACTTATTTTCTTTTGGTGCAATCATAAAGTTCCTTGTCGTGTAGAAGAATTGGTGGAGTTTGTAGAGAATCATGTATTTTTGTAGGTTCTTTATCTTTTGGTTTACCCCTTGTATATGATCATATTTTTGACCTTGTCTATGGATGAAATACCTTTACCTGATCAACGACAACAAAAAATAAGAGCAGTGTTAAGTTGGATCCAGTTTGGCGTTTTCAGTGGGTCATACACATAAACTGTAGTTCCTTGACAATCCAATTTGAAGTGACAATTTTATTGTTGTAAAGTCTCATAAAAAATGTGATTCTCTACAAAAAATAGCAGGTGCTCGCGAATTTATCGAAAAAGAAGAAAGAAATATAAAGACATAATATATAAACAGACACTCAAACTTGGCTTCAGTTGGCTAGTAAGCACTCCAACTTTTAAAATGCACATCTAGACACCTCAACCTGTCTCCACTGTGTCAGTTGAACACTCCTACTTACAAAATGATCATCTAGACACCTCCAAAATTTATGTGTCACATCAGTGTTGGATGCCCACGAGGCACAATAGGGATTAGTTGGAAGGTTTAGTTGGCAATTAAGACCAAGTTGAGGTGTCTAGATATGCATTTTCAAATTGTCCATCTAAGTATTATGCCAAATATAAATATTAACACTCTTTCAAGGCTCTTCAATCTTCTATCCTAATTGTCCATATGATTGCCAGAGGAACCACTTCCCACGCTCTGTGTTTTCTTTTTGAATTCTCAGGTCAGGAACAGCTCTTTACAGTGACAGCTTCCAAACTGTACCTCACAACAACTATGACACCTCCCCTGACTTCTTTTTCTGGTACATGAAGTACTGGCTGATATGAACTTTGTTACTCTTTCTCAGGTTCTCAGCTGTAGGATAGCTTCAGATGCTGCCATAAAAAGCATACTTTTCTTGCTGCTCTTATTACCTATAAAGATGAGTGAGGAAAGCCTCATAGCCTCCCTCCTCTTAGCTGATAGAATGATTCACTGTCAACAGCCTATCTCTATGGCCCTTTCCATGTATCCTATTCCATCATTGAAAAGTTTCTGCTTGTACAATAGCTCAAGGAGGTTTTGGAGCTCTTCCATTTCTAGGTCGTACAGATTTCTTTTGAATTATAAGTCCTATAGAGCTTCTTCCTGTGCCATGATTGTCATATTAGGATCTGAAATGTGACTCATTATTTTGATAATGCTAAAGCTTTAAATACTAGTTCTAGTGTAAGAGCTTTAGCATCGATTACCTAGAAAGAATTTTCTCTTTGCAAGCCAAGTGTATTGGTAGAGATACCGGAGACAACTCAACTAGACAACTCAACTTATGATATATTAGACTAGTACATTATTGATTTCAGTAACTATTTTTGCTAATTTATTGTCCTGATAAATATATGCTTGAAGACCTTGATTGATACAGTGTTGTTATCCATCATGTTTCCAAACTGGCACATGTTCACTTGGTGTCTACCCCTTTGCAAAACATGCCAAAGATCATGTAACTAATCTAGAGATGATTCTTTGATCATAGCTCAAGTTCGATTGTTGTGGGCAAAACCTTCTCGTCTGAACAAATCATTATTATTGGCTATTTCTAGTGTCTTTGGAAAAATTGAGTTCTTCATTGGAAAGTGGTTTGAAAGCTAAAGGTAACTGTTTTCTATAATGGTTTACTCTTGTCGTTATTTTGTGTGTTTCTTTTGCCTCCGTAACGATTAACGAATGGGAGAAGGAGAATGGAATGCCTGGTATCCAAGTATTGGGTTGTCTGTTGTCATTAGAACTTCACCTTACTTTTTATTTCCATTGATTTGTGTATATATTCTTCATGTATTCTTTTAAAGGGATAGAGCTATAAGTGTGGAATGTTGCTTATAAGATATATATATCATTGCCTATAAGAATGTTGTTCAGTAGCAGCATTCTTAAATAATGTATTAACAAGGATTGGTTTTCTCACACTATTTCGGTGTGTGCATACATTGTCTAAAGTATTATCCATTGCTTAGAGTGCTGTACATTTGACCAGCTTTTCCATGATAGCCAGCTTTTTGGTTTTACATCAACTAAGAATGTGGAAGGTCGCTTGGGCATTCTTGGTCAGATCTTCTAAGTTTGAGGATATGACCTGACTAGAACAGGGTCCCTGTTAGCAAGCATTTCCATTTATTAGAAAAAAATTTGTTATCTAGAATTTTAAATATCAGCTTTGCCTTTTTTGTATCGTTTCTTTGAGTTCCAAAAATAGAAATTAATGTTGTGGTAATGTATGTTATTCCAGTACTTGGGATTGTTCTTACACCAAGTGCACAGTGATTTGGCTAGGTCCTCCACTTAAGGGAATTCTTAAACTGTAATAACTGTTTTGGTCTTGAGTTGCAAGTTTTTGATTGTTTACTTGTCAAGGCAACAATTCCCTGCTAAATGTTCTATACTTCTATTTATTCTGAGTCATAGATTACTTTAATCTGTATTCTCATCACCATGACTGATAATTTTCAGGGCGCTGTTGAGAGAATATCCATCAGCGAAATCAGACTCAGTATTCGACAGTCCTCGGTTAAGCTCGGGTCTGGTTTGATTTCCAGGGATCCAAAACTACATCTTTTAATATGCGGCTTAAACGTTGTAATGAGGGCTTCAAGCAAAAGCTCAAAGAAAACAAGCTCAAAGAGAACAAGATCTCGTAAATCTCGGAAATTAGGTAGAGGGAAGTGGATGGTTGTAGCTAATATAGCCAGGTTCTTGTCGGTTTCTATGACTGAGACAGTTGTAAAGGTAATCCTGGTTCCAATCATAACACTTGATCTTTCGGGTGTTTATGATTATTGTTTGACTTGCCTTTTCTTCCACCATACTGTTGCACCAAAAACTCCAATGGATGTTGCTTTTGCCATTACCTTTTTGTCAAGTTTATGACTATTTCTAATTGTGCATGCTGAAGATATTTATTACAATATTTGAATAAACTTTTGATTCACTGAGACTTTTTCTTTATGTGTGAGCGGTAATAACAGAACAAGGATATTAATTGCTTTTGCTTGTAGTGTGCACTACTTCCAACCCGTTCAACTTATGCATAGTAGGATTCAAATTGTAGGTATGCATACAAGAAAGCAGTTGAAGTAGACCTTGGAGAATTCAAATCCCAACAGAGAGAAAACTAAGTGGTCTTTCCCCATATGTTTAAGTTTTATTGGGAAAAATTACCCGGTATCTGGTGCTAGCAGGTACCCAAAATAGTCGAGTGTGCGCAAGCTTGCCAGGAAAGCATTGTATTTTGAAAAAGCAAAACAAATCAGTTGAAGTATATGATTGGCTGATGGGAACATATTAATTTTTGAGTTAAGTGACTTGACAATAAATATGAAACTAGAGATCCTACTAATATTAACCCGGATAAAGTAATCTGCAACTTGTGGCTAATATTTAAGTATTTGTATGAGGACGTAGCCAGACCAGTTTCAGGACAGCAGCATTTTGTGACTTTAGGCATCTTTTGGGGATATGGTGGTAGTATATGAAGTGGAGGTAAATGTTCAGTCTGTGCAAACTGAGAAGAGCTGCAAGGAAGTAGCTTTAAAAGTGGAGGCAAGAACAAAAGGGAATAGACAAAGAACAAGAAATGGAGCCAAAAGTACTTGGAGCTGGTGTGATTGACAATGTTAGTATGTCAAGAAAGGAAAATGATGAGAATCTAAATGAGCGGCGTGTATTGTGTTAATGGGTTAATTACCTGTAACCACTGAGGTGTTTGGGAGAATAGGTACTTTGAGGTTTGGATAATCTCTTTTGCTTTTATTGGTACACTCCTGTGTACATGGGTCCCCTTTGAGTGCTTCTAATTCAATTATCTTACCTATCAAAAGAAAAAATGTGCTCCTTTTTTCTTTTTTACAGTAATATATGGGACATTGAAATAAATATTTTAGACTCTTCTTATACTTTTGGGTACAGTTTTTAAGAAGCACTAACAAGATGAGGATAATTTGGAGTACTTCATTAGTTAGTGGTATTGGAGAATAATTTAATGCTTTATGTGCATGGAAATTCATAGAGAATAATTTGGAGTACTTCATTACTAAGTGGTATTGGGGAATATTATTAATGCTTTTTGTGCATGGAAATTCATTACTCATAGAGTGAAGGAATGTATGAAATTAGTTTCTGTCCTGCAGTGAGCTGTAGCCTTTGTGTAGTACGTCTATGCAGTGAGAGCTAGATAAAGTTGTTCTTAATGGGACATCCATTATGACCAGAGTATGATCCTAATTCGTTGTGATGTACATGTTCTTTTTCCCCTCTTTCTTTTTTCTTCTGTTCTGCTTGTCTATTGCAGTAGTTTTTCTCCCCCTCAGTTTTTTTTGTTTCTTATGCATGTCGGTTCGCTCTTTAAATTTTGTAGACACCAAAAGCTGGTTTGGAAGTTAAGGAAATGACACTTGATATATCTAAAGATAGTGGACCTGAGCCAGACTTGTCTATCAAATTTCGAATTGTTTCTATTCTTGTTCACTTATGCGAATCACAAACCAGTTCTGCTCAATCATCACTGCACACTGGATCTTTTCCTGACAACCGTGCAAGACTAGCCGTGACGGAAAGGACCTCTGCTCCTTTCAGTTGTGAGGAAGTTTCTCTCTTGTCTGAGTTTGGCCATGATAGGTATACTTTCTTCAATTGTTTGAAAAAATTATTTATGTAGCCTAGCATATTCAGTAATTGACAATTTATATCACCTCTCCAGTCTCCGCTGGTCATTCCGATCCTAGTTATTTCTCTTTTAGCCTGTACATGGTGAGACAGACTTTCTTGGTATATGCTTGCTGGTTGTATTAGATCAGAAACTAAGCTTTCGGAGTATAATTGCTGTCCATGCCTTTAATTTCTTCCTACACATTTTAACAGCTTGGGCCATCTCATTACCTTTAATGTTCTAAACCATGAGAATTTTATTCTAGGATAATCAGTTGGCTAAACTACTTCTACATATTCTTGCTTCTTATTAGTTTTAATTTAAAGTATAAAAATGTACACCAAATTGGTTTAGTTTTCTTTTGAAGTAGAATCCTTCAAGCATCTCCTACAACTAAACTTCCAAAAGATGGAAAATAGTTCTCCTCCCCAGCAACGTAAGATGCCTTATGTTGAAGAAGTACTGGTGACTCAATATGCTGTACGCAAGTAACACAGATATCTAAACTAGAGCTTTGATTGGTTTCTCATCTAAAGCTAGTCATTATGTTCAATTAAACCTTTAGAAACTTGATCTTATGTAAAGAACAAGTAGTCCCAGCTTATATTAAGAGAGCAGCAGTTTGACATGCAATTTGTGTAGAGGTAATAGTTTTGCAGCTCATTTTCCATATCGAACTGCATTAAGATTGAGAATGAAAGAACATATTGAGTTTACACAGGTTGAGCAGGAAGGAACTTTCTTCAATTCTGTCTTCTTGTTCGATGGAAATCATGGATATTCAAAAGGGGCTGATATAGCAAAACCTAAAATTTCTTTGATAGATCTTAAAGATTAGAGACAACTTCCATTGAGGAGAACATAACTTTTATAAAGATGTAGCACCTATGTTTATAAAGGAAAAGGATACTTTAAAAGTCCCAATCATAGGAAAAATAGGATGGTAGCTTGTCAATCAAGAAACAAAACAGAAGGCAATAAGATAGAGGTTCCACAACTTTTTGGATTGATAGTAGATATCTGAAATCAATCAAAAACACAACTGTGGGGATGTAAATATTTGGTCTAGATTTTCTTGGTGCTCGATAACAATAGCACTTTTCTGGTGCTGTTGTTGTGAATAAAATCACCTTACTTTATTGGAAACAGGTTTAAGCTGGAGTTGCTATATCATGAAAATTGTGCGTGAAAGTGGCTTTCTGAACAATACTTGACCTTTTGACTTAAATATGTCCTGCATGAAGGGGACAAGTGTTTCTTGACTTTGCTAGATGATATGTTTACCAGTTATTTAAACAACAACCAGCTTTCTGTTTTACGCCTTTTGAAATGATGGAAGTTTGGGGCATAAAAATAATCAACTTAATTAGCTCTTTTCGATTCACATATTTTAGATTAGACGGGAAGTATATCATTTGATAGACCCTGTTTGCTACCAGTCTTTTGCTTCATATGGTAGGCACATGGTTGATTTAAATCATTGCTTTTTGTGAATAAGAGTGTTCCTGCTTACCCCCCAACCAAAAGAAAAGGGTAAAGGAAAAGAAACACTATATCCTTTTGGTTGGGACTTATTCAAATATGTTCATGTAATCTGATCTTTAAGAAAGTAACTTTAGATCTTTTAGTCTGATGTTGACTGTGCCTCATTACTTCTCTTTGCTGTTTCTTTTTCATTTAGGGAAGCAGGAATTGTTGTTAGGAATGTGGATATGAGAAATGGTGAGATTTCTGTTAATCTGAACGAGGAGCTGCTTCTTAAAAAGAAAGGTGCTGATACTGCACATGTAGCTGTAAAGCCGATTAACGAATCTGGTACTGCTGAAAAACCAGAGAAAAAACCAGCAGCTTTGTCTGTTATAAGAGAAAAATATGCTTCTATGTTTCCAGAAAGGGTCAGTTATTTCCTTATTCTCATCTTTTCTGATGTGTTTGACTATATATTTCATCTTCTTTTGCAGTTAGGTGTCTGCTAAATGTTGAATAAGCAAAGACAAAATGTACAACTTGTGCTTTATTAAGTTTTAGAACTTGTTAAATAATTAGATATTGGGCCTAACTCAACCCAAAAGCTCTCATGAGGTGGGGATTGCCCAAGACCATGTAAGAAGCCAAATTCCCATTCCACAACTGATGTGGGACAACTTGGACACCTGCCCCACGCGCCCTGGGCTGCAATCTGGAGCATGAACAACTTAATACATGGGCCCAAACATCGGATAAACCAAGATCTGATGGGTTCGATTCTGATACTATGTTAAAAAATAGACCTTGGTCCTAACTCAACCAAAAAAGTGAGCTCATGAGGCGAGGACTGCCCTAGACCATTTAAGGAGATTACAACCAATTCCTCAATCTTTGTGGGGCTTAACAGAGGCAATAATTGGAAGTTTGGGGTGGAAGTTGCATGAAATATGAGGTGATCCCTACAACACGTTTGGGATTATGAATTTATGAGATGAGAGAAAATTGAAGATCCAAAAAGTGAAAAGAAAAGTTTCTCTTTCAACCATGTTTAAAAGTATAGGAGGATACATGGAGCGGGCTTTGGGGGCTAATGAATCAGTAGGGAAGGGATTTTATATAGAGTTTCGGCAGCTGAAATCGGGGATAACATGAAGATGGGAGATGCAATGTGTTGTAGAGAGATTTCAACAGAATAGTATTTCTGAAGACGAGAGTAGGATGTGAGGGATTTTCAAGAGTGAGAAATTCTCGGATTTTATCAACTACTAGAAAAAACTCAAGACTGAGAAGTAGAAGAGTTTAATATTGAAGTGTATAATCTGCCTAGTGTGAATTAAATGGCCCTTGGGTCTAAATAGACAAGCAAAATCTCACTCATGGTCAGTGGTCACAGATACATGAAAGTTAGATGAACATAGAAAAGGATTGTTCATAGGGAGATCATGTTTTACAAGCTCGTTATTTTGGGAGGGAAAGGATTTCCCACTCTTCAATGTGGATTTCTGGAGTCTGAGCATGGATGTTTTGTTGCATGCATAGCAGCATGGAAAGCAATTTACTGTAAGGCAATGCTCTTAAGGGATTGTGTGATGCAATTGATTACCACTAGGAAGAAAAAGCCATAATAACGAGCTGGATAATTGAGGTTCAATAGCATGAAGATGATGCTGTTGGATTTTTCTTCCTGACAATCACAAGGAATACTACACTAGAACACATAAATTCTAATGTAATCTGTCAGTCTGTAGGCCCTAATCTATAGTAGTGTTCTTCAAATACTCCAACATGTTTGAAACATGCGTCAATTTATTGGATTCGACATATTCAGTTAAACCCTCATTGTCAAGCATTTTGACTGAAAAAATTGATGTGCATTTTTCTACCCAGTTGAAATCAACTCCTTCATTGACTAATTCTTCCTCCTGTAGTTTTAGTTGAACTGGTCTGCTATGTCTGTAATTTCTCTCTTTAATTTTTTAGGTAATGAATTCATTGTGAGGCACTTTAAGCTCAGTTTTTCCCCATTACTTGAAGAAATTGATTATTGCCCACCGTTGATAAATTAAATGGAAATAATGATCTGGGTGCGGTTAGCAGAGTACCTATGAGGAAAAACAGATGCCGTTAGAGTAACAGCTTTTCAAGCAGTTAGAATAGAAGTGACTTGTGAATTAGGCATCATCTCGTGTAATGCTTGGTAAATAACAAATGATTGACATACTGCATGGGATCCCAACACTTGCTATGTAATTAGCACACATGTAGGTTGTGGTGCATGCATTTGATTGATATACTTACTGTATTTTGTTTGATAGCTTAGCTTCACTTTACCCAAAGTGGATGTGAACTTTCTGCACCGGGCAGAGGGTTTTATGGTTGAGAATAGAATTACGGGAATCCAACTAAAAGGCTCAAAAACTCAATCAATTGAAGATGTTGGAGAAAGCACACAACTTCATGTTCAGTTGGAGATCAGTGAGATTCATGTATGTTTGCATGGTTAATTCCTTTAAGGTTTTCTTCAATATAAAATTTCTATTGCTGAGTATTGATCTAAATATTGATTCTTTACTATTCTTTAGCTACTTAAAGATGCTGGCACATCAATCCTCGAGATATCAAAACTTGAAATCATTGGTTCACTTTATATTCCACGTGAGGTAAAATGCTGCCTGCTTTTAATGGCACTGATTTTCTTAGCTTTGTTGTCTTTGGCAAGCTGCTATACAGTTAACATCGTACCACATGGTAGAGTTTCTTCGTTCACTGTTGAGAAGGCAAACTTGGGCTTACTATTTTCACCTCAGTGAAGTTCTCAAAATTTGATATGGTAATTAAGATGATTAGATATTGCCTTCCCCAAGAAACCATACATGAGATTATGGCTTGGGAGGGGGTCTGGGTCCTTTTAACGTACATTCTCCAATCTTTGTTACTTGCTCTACGTCTTGTATCACATAAAATGATTAGTCTATGACCTAGGTGTTTCTTAATAGATACCAATGAAATTTAGTGTTCACGGGTGGTCTATGATCTAGGTGTTTCTTAATAGTTATATATGAAATTTAGTGTTTCAGCACCCCTGATTCACATGCCGCTTGCTTTATAATCTCCTTATGCTTTCAGTACCTATAATATTTCGCATATTTACTGTCTTTACATCTGTAGTTGCTCTTCTTTTCATCGTTTCTACAATTTTTAATTAGCCATCTTTTTAGTTTAGTTTGGTCTCCCAATTCAGTGCATGACAATATCCATTTTTGTTCAATTTGATTTAATAGGAAAAATGGAGTTGTTGTTTGTGTAATGGAAATACAAACCTTGTGCACGTGAAATTTAAGTGAATTAGTTTAAGTATAGTATATGCTATAAGCGCTTAAATTATGGATTAATACAAAATGAATTGGAGGTGGGGATGCATACATAATTGATGTGCAAACTGGGTATGGATGATGGAAGCAAAGTTTGGACAATGTTGTCAGCTATACACTGTAAGCCTGTAATTTTTTATACCAATTGAGACCATTAGACATGAATGTTTTGCCAATTCCATGGTCATTGCATGCAAAGAAGGGGGAAACAGCAGATTGGGAATATAAGAGAAGCTTTCTTAGTGGCTAACATCCAAAACATCATTCTTGTATGTAGTCAAGTTGACTAGATGGCTGTGCTGCAAGGTTTGTAGGAGTTGGGTATGGTCTCTCTTTTCCTCAATATTCCTGTGGTTTTAATTACTTCACATTTTCCATTTTCTTTATCAGGAGTTAAAATGTTTGCATGGTTTTGCATGTTGCTGCTATAACATATGTTGTTCTTGTTAAGGGTTCACATCTATATGTGTGCTCCTCTACCAGCACCATTTATAAGGATTCATGGGTTTAAGTTAAACTAACATTCTACCCATGACATGTCTCCTTTTGCTGTATATCATCTTTTTTCATGCTTCTCCTTTGGCATTCATTATTTCTGTAAGTCAATTCTTCTCCTGTAATTTGATTGTTCGTAACGTTTTATTTTCAGCCTGCTTCATTGATCAGATGTGAAATTGGTGTTAAGCTGGGAGGTACTTGGTGCAACCTCATAATTACTAGATTAGATCCTTGGCTGCGCCTACATGCTTCAAAGAAAAAGAAGATGGTACTCCGAGAAGAAAGTTCTACTCGTGAAAAATCAAGGTCATATGATCATAAAGCCATTATGTGGACCTCCAGTATTTCGGCCCCTGAATTGACTATAACGGTCTATGATCTGAATGGATTGCCATTATGTCATGTAAGATTTCTGATAGTGTATAGACATCTTTGACTCTTGTTGAGATGTTGTCCCTGACTCGAAATTCTTCTCTTCGTTCCTTCTCAAATCTTTTGTGTTTTCACTTCACACAGAACATTTAGTGATCCAAGCTCCAAAAAAAAAAAGAGTCTGGCTTTTTGCACGAATTTACTTTAGCTGTTTGGATGATTTAGCATCTGCTGAAATTTTGTGGGTTACGATGGTAGTTTGACTTCAGGAAAAGATACTGGTCTTGAACTCTTTCCTATAATTTGCATCTTTCAGCTACAAAGGACTCATGGAGTTGGTAAGCTTTGTGTGAACTGATTTTCTTTGCCTTTTCCTTGTAATCAAAGTCATGTTGCCTTCAACTTCATTTAGTTTCTCCATCTATTCCAAGTACTCAGAAAAGTTTACATCACTATTAGCATGGATAACTAGCTTGCAGGCTCGTATCTGTAGAATCTGTTCATAGTAGACACGTTATTTCATCAACTTCTGTTTAAAATCTTAAATATGATGCATCGTCTTTAGTTATAAAAAAATTGATACATCGTCCTTTTTCATATGTAAATTGCAGGGTTGTTTTCAGTCATTACATGTCTTTTCCAACAATTCATCAAGTGCAGATGCAGCAGTGCAAATAGAAATTGTTGAATTCAATCTAAACATGTCTGATGAGCATCAAGAATGCTTAAAGGACCTGTTTGGGGTTGAGATAAACACAAGTTCACTAATTCATATAGCAAAAGTCAGTCTTGATTTAGGCAGGAAAGATTTGGATTCACCTGAAGATGGACTTAACTGTAAAAAAGTTCTCTTTGTCGATTGTGCTGGCATGAGTATATGCTTGACCTATAGGTGCCTCGCATCCCTGATATCAGCAGCTTTCTCTTTCAAGCGTTTCCTAAAGAGTTTCTCTGTTTCTGGTAAGAAAGCAAATACACAGGGAACAAAATCATCCAAGCCATCAGGAAAAGGGATTCAAGTAATAAAGTTCAATCTACAACAATGCTCTTTAAATATAATTGGAGAGGTGGGCTTGGAAAATGCTGTTGTTCCTGACCCCAAACGGGCCAACTACGGATCTCAGGGTGGTCGTATTGTGATTAGTGTTTCAGCTGATGGTACCCCCCGCACCGCAAGTATAATATCTACAGCTTCAGATGAGCTAGAAAAAGTGAAGTATTCTGTTTCCCTTGATATTTTCCACCTCAAATTTTGTATGAACAAGGAGAAACAATCAACACAAGTGGAGCTTGGAAGAGCCAAATCTATCTATCAAGAACATTTACTAGACAGAAACCTTGGAAATAAATTTACATTGCTTGATATGCAGAATACAAAGTTTGTGAAACGATCTGGTGGCCTTAAAGAGGTTGCAATGTGCTCTCTCTTTAGTGCTACTGATATATCAGTGAGATGGGAGCCTGATGCGCATATAGCATTGGTTGATCTGGGTCTGCAATTGAAGTTGCTCGTGCACAATCAAAAGCTTCAAGATCCTGCTAAAGAAGGAGATCTTAAAGATAACGAGCAGAGCAAAGAGACCTCCAAGGAATCACAACAGCCGGAGAAACAACACAAGAAAAGAGAATCGGTTTTTGCTGTTGATGTGGAAGTGCTTAATATATCTGCTGAAGTTGGAGATGGTGTTGAGACAGCTGTTCAGGTGCAATCGATCTTTTCAGAAAATGCTCGGATAGGTATGCTTCTTGAAGGGATCATGCTCAACTTCAATGATGCAAAAATATTCAGAAGCAGCAGGATGCAAATCTCTCGTATTCCCAAACCCTCTAGCAGCGCACCTCATGAGAAACCGGAGAATAGCACAACATGGGATTGGGTAATTCAAGCCCTTGATGTTCATATATGCTTGCCATTCAGGTTGCAATTGCGTGCAATTGATGATTCTGTTGAGGATATGATTCGAGCTTTAAAGCTCGTAATTGCTGCAAAGACTAGACTTTTGTTTCCCAATAAGGAAGAGAAACCGAAAGCTAAAAAGACTAGTTCAACAAAACTAGGTCGAGTCAGACTCTGCATAAAGAAGCTCACAGCTGATATTGAAGAAGAACCACTACAGGGATGGCTTGATGAACATTATCAGCTATGGAAGAACGGGGCTTGTGAATCAGCTGTCAGATTAAACTTTCTTGATGAACTTATTTCCAAAGGGGGAAAATGTGAAAGTGCTGCTGAAGGAAATGATCCTCTCGATGATGGCAAGATCAATTTTAATGGAGAAGAGATTGATGTAGAGGATACTTCAGCCATTCAGAAACTGCGAGAGAAGATCTACAAGCAGTCATTCAGGTCATATTACCAAGCATGCCAGAAGCTTGTTCAGGCAGAAGGATCTGGGGCCTGCAATGAAGGATTTCAAGCGGGTTTCAAGCCTAGCACTGCAAGAGCTTCTCTTTTTTCAATTTCTGCTACTGAATTAGATGTAAGTTTGACAAAAATTGAAGGAGGTGATGCAGGGATGATAGAGATTCTGCAAAAGCTCGATCCAGTATGTCGTGCACATAGCATCCCATTTTCACGATTATATGGTTGTAACATCAATTTGCGTACAGGTTCTCTTGCTGTTCTGATAAGAAACTACACATGTCCGCTACTTGCTGCTAATTCAGGCCGATGTGAAGGCCGTCTTATAATGGCTCAGCAGGTGCAAAACTTAGTTCTTTGTTTCATCCTCCTCAAACCCCCAACACCGTATGGAATTTTCTGAAAATATATGGTCATGAAAAGGCAAATAATTTTTCCTGCATCTGCTGTCTGCTCGATTTTGTTTCTGGATATCCTGAGCTACTTATATACTTCATTTTCTCTGTATGATGTGAAAATGAAATTGCTTCTTCTCATAATGTAGACAGTAGGAGATTCTCCATCCAATAGTTTTCAATTAGACCTCCTAAATTTATTGCAATTGCTATCATTTGGTCATTCTAAAACATTGAAGAGACTAGACATAAGTAGTGCACATGCAAGTTCCGTTGTTTTAAACTCTGCCAACCAAAACACCAGTTTTACTTGCTCGAGTACTGGAAATATTTATATGACCTATATGACTTGAAATGTTAATTGTGACAGATGAGTAAAGCTCCCTGTTAAATCACCATGAGATAACTATCAGCTTTGATATTAGTACTGCAATGTTACACTATAAGGACTAAATGAAAACATCATTTTCATTGTGGTGCAGTTCTAAGTGTTGCCTTTGTCTTGTCAATTTCACTTTCTGTTGTGTTAAAGCAACAACTACAAGTAGTGCTGCTTCCATTTTCATTCTATGGGTGTTTTAGTTTATTTAGTGCTCAACAAACTCCCGAGTTGTGCATATATATAACTCTTTTTTGCTAAGTTCCATTAGTATGCTAATTATGTCTGTAAGCAAAGATTTCATATCTGTTACTAAGATTCTACTAGGTGAAAGAATCTTGAGCGAGATAATAATACCATTTAATTTTATGTTTATCTTTGCTCCTTGGAATTGGATAATCCTAAAGCAGAAGATGTAACCTTTCCTCATTTATTTTTTATCTTGAGAAGTTTATTTGTCAGTATTTCTTGAAAGGTGTATCTATTAACTGCCTTCTGATTGTGTGTAAATCTGTTAATGTACGCACTGGCATAGTGGTGAACCTTGTTTTTTCAATATTAATTGCAGGCTGTCCCCTTTCAGCCTCAAATGCAGCAAAATGTGTTCATTGGGAGATGGAGGAAGGTCCGTCTGCTTAGATCACTCACTGGGACAACTCCACCAATGAAAACATATTTGGATTTGCCCTTACATTTTCAGAAAGCAGAAATTTCATTTGGGGTTGGTTTTGAACCTTCTTTTACTGATCTCAGCTATGCTTTCACTGTGGCCCTTCGTAGGGCCAATTTGAGCATTAGAAATCCAAATCCGGATCCCCCAGTACCTAAAAAGGAAAAGAGCTTGCCATGGTGGGATGAAATGAGAAACTATATTCATGGGAATTCCACCTTATATTTCGGTGAGACTCAAATCAATGTTCTTTCCAGTGCTGATCCTTATGAAAAGTCCAATAAGCTTCAGGTAGCAACTGGGTATATGGAAATCCAGCAGGCAGATGGTCGTATTTATGCTTTCGCGAAGGACTTCAAGATTCTATTAAGCAGTTTGGATAGCTTGCCAAAGAATGCTGACTTAAAACATCCATCTGGCTTTCCTTGCACTTTCCTTGAAGCCCCAGCCTTTAGTGTTGAAGTGTTAATGGAATGGGGTTGTGATTCTGGAAATCCTCTAAACCATTATTTATTTGCTCTTCCAAAAGAAGGTGTGCCTCGTGAAAAAGTTTTTGATCCCTTTAGATCGACGTCTCTGTCCCTACGATGGAACATTTTGCTTAGGCCATCTCTTCCTTTCCATGATAATCAGTCAGAATTACCCTCTGTGGATAATCAAGGTGTCTCGAACAGCACTGCTTCGGGTGCTCTCAAGCAAGATAGCGGGTCAGTCAATTCCCCAACAATACAGGTTGGTCCTCATGACTTGGCATGGCTAATCAAATTTTGGAACTTAAACTTCCTTCCTCCTCACAAGCTGCGTACCTTTTCAAGATGGCCCCGTTTTGGAGTTCCAAGAATTCCTAGATCTGGCAATCTGTCATTGGACAGAGTAATGACCGAATTTATGCTTAGAGTTGATTTGACACCAACATGTATAAAGCATATGCCTTTATGTGATGATGACCCAGCTAAGGGGCTGACAATTACAATGACAAAGTTCAAATTAGAAATTTATTTAGGCCGGGGTAAGCAAAATTTTACATTTGAGAGTGTACGGGATCCTCTTGACCTTGTGTACCAAGGAGTTGACCTTCACATTCCAAAGGTATTTATCAGCAAAGATGATAGCATTAGTGTTGCAAAAGTCGTTCAAATGGCTAAAAAAGATTCACAGTCTGCGCTTTTGGATATGTCCACTAATGATAAACCTAGCACTAGGAGTGGCAGCACGGACAGACATCAAGATGACGGTTTCTTTTTATCATCCGAGTACTTCACCATCAGAAAACAATCCCCAAAGGCTGACCCAGAAAGGTTATTGGCATGGCAAGAAGCTGGAAGAAGAAATATTGAGACGACTTGTGTTAGGTCTGAGGTTGACAATGGGAGTGGAAGTGATGAGAAAACAAAATCTGACCCAAGTGATGATGATGGATACAATGTAGTGATAGCAGATAATTGTCAACGTATCTTTGTCTATGGTCTTAAGATTTTGTGGACGCTTGAAATTAGAGATGCTGTTCGGTCCTGGGGAGCTGGATTATCTAAAGCCTTTGAACCTTCAAAGCCATCTCCCTCTAGGCAATATGCCCAAAGGAAGCTGCTGGAGCAGAGTAAGGTAATTAATAGTACTGAATCACGCGAAGATGATAACCAGAAGTCTCCTCCCAGTCAAGATGCAGGGCCATCAAGGAGTCAAGAAGATAACCATAAATCTCCTCCAGAACCTGCAGGAGCATCAAAATCACAATTAGAACCACCTCCATCAAATGCAATCAAAGCAGACGCTCCTCAGTCTAGTTCTACAGGTAAGCTATAACTGAAACTTGAATTCTTGTCATACTTTGGACATGGAATGTGTGTTCTTCTTTGGGGAATATGGAAGCATAACACCACAATTTCCTAAAGGGTGCTGTGTGTATCTATAAAGTTAGGCTACGCCTTTCACTGATTTTAGGTCTGACTAGCAGGAACAACTATTTTCTAGTAAGTGTAGGTATTAGGTTTATCCATCTTACTTCCTGGCATATTTTGACAATCAGTTTGCTGCACTAACAGGAAATAGCTGCATGTGCTTGTGATTAATATGAACATTTACATACTCTTTGAGATGTGCATGAGAATCTTTTGCTGGACTTCTCACTGTTTGAACTCCTCTCTGCGAAATGCTTATAGTTGTGGTTTGTCCTTTCCTGTTTTTTATTACCAGAAAAGCTTGGTATTGCTGGAGACTCTGAGGAGGAGGGCACTCGCCATTTTATGGTGAATGTCATTGAACCACAGTTCAATCTTCACTCTGAGGATGCAAATGTAAGTTAATAAAGACATTCTTGGAGAAAATGTTAATTTTAGGACTAATGAGGTCATAATTTCATAGTTTATTTTATTATTATTCATAGTTAATTATCAATATTTGTTTATTTTCTTTCTCTGTCGCTTGATCCATTTGTTGAATGGTTTTATAACTGAAGAGAGAGAAGATAAGTGAATTGATTGATTGATTCATATTAAGAGTTGGAAAATGGAGGAACCACAAGGAGATAAGTCCGTTGAAGACCATCTGTTCTATTTAAAGTCAGGAAAAACAAGGAGAAATGCTGTCAAGTTAGTTAACAATTTTTTTGCTTATCCAAGACCTACCAAAAATAGTGGAATGCATATAGAGAATTGGTACAGCTGAACTTATTAGTTTGTGATTGGGGTATAATTAGAAAGCAAACCTTATCTTCATAAGTGACCAGCTCCATGATCTGGAACTAAAACAGACTTTTTGCTTTCCAATTCTCACACTTATTGAAATCAAGTTGTATAGCTTTCTTTTGTTTTTGGTGTAGAATGGAACATGTAGATGATGCTGAATTAATTCTTTGAGTTGTTAGAATCACGACTGGCCTAGTCAGGAGTAAACTTTTGCTAGATGTATTTTTCTCCTTCTGTACAGTCTATTACAACACATTGTTAGTGCTGATTCTTATTAAAAAATATCTTACCTTCTCCAAAAAAAAAACACACCATTATTGTATCTTGACTTTCTCTTTCTCATTGCTATTTAACAAAACAAAAATGGAAAGAGATTAAACGCTGTACTTAATTATACACTAGCCTTTATCATCAGATATAACAATGAGAATCATAAGATTTGAGTTGGACCATACCAAAATTATTGAGCTCTTGCAGGTTTGGAACAGACAGGGGCTTAGTTAGAAATATCTAAAAACATGGAATACCAGACCTCAGGCCATTTAGTGGACTGTCTGGATCGAAAGAAACAACAGAATCTTTTAAGGTAAAAAGAGAAACATACACAACCTTAAACAGAGATGCATTTTTTGTTAGCTTTTTGGTGCAATCTTGTTATTGAACATGATGTTGATGGAATGCTAGACGGATTGCACAACCGGTAATTATACCTGATGCACTAACTGAGTGCTTAAATTTATAAGATCTTTAATTACTTGTGAAAAGAAAGAATCTTAAGATTTAAGAATTATCTCTTTTCTACAATTGAGCTTCTCTTTTTTACTTCTCAATTTCTATTTTCAATTTTTATTTTCGAGTTCTCCCATTCCCTTGCAAAGCAGGAGGATGTTGGAATCTTGATTGATTTTCCATTTGACTTGGGGTTTTGCTGCATGAAGATTTTAAGAAATGAACTCCTCTAGGGCTGCTTAATGGCTTAAGGCAGAAAATACTTTCCGTAGATCTCATGTCTTAATCTCAAATTTGAGCATGCTCCATTATATCTACAAGATGCTTCCCGTATTTGCCTGTGGTGATGGAGCATTGTCATTTGAACATAAAACTTCTCTTAGAGCAACTTCTCACCTCATAACCTCTTTGAACGCAAAATGTGTTTGCAGTTCTTTTACTTGATGTTTTCCAGTATCCTCATTATGGCTTTCACAAGTCTAGTGTTTTCCCTTCCAAATGGAAATTTGAGTCCTAGGAACCAACTAGGGAGAAACTTGAATAGTTGATATAGACATCTGGTTTGTAGACATCTAATTTTCTGGTGGGAATCATACATTTCACTCTTTATGTAGTTTTATTATGTAGACTAGTTTGACTAGGTTCTGTTGTTGAATGTCAGATTTCCTTCTCTTGTCAATGTTTCTTGAAGTTTCTTGGTATAATTTTCATGGTCAAATCAAAATTAATTAGGCCAAGAATAACATCCAATACTCGCCCCTAGGAATATGGTCTAGTGGTAAGAGCATAATGCGTGATGTGTGGGTTAGGCGCACATCATGGATTTGAACCCTTTGCAGAAAAATCCTAGTATTTAAGTAGAGAAGGATAGAGGGAGGGGCCCATCAACCACCAAGTTGCGAACCGTGCCCCATTGACCCTTGGGGATTTCTTGGTTATAAAAAAACTAACATCTAATACTCATCTTGTTTGCTTATCCTGCTGCAATGGCCATGTGTTGGAAAATTTGATTTCAGGTCAGGACTACCTCAGTACCAAGCACCTTTTTGTTTTCTTTATATACAACTATCAGATATATCCTCCAGAGCTCACAGTAACTTTGTGGATGGAATTTGGCTTTATACCCCGTTACATTTTTCTGTTAATATTTGTATTATATCAGGCATACATTTGGATATATTCGGTTAAAGTGCATTTGAGCATGGAATTATGTCTCTCACGATTCATGATGAACTTTTAATAAAGTTAAGAGATTCTTAGTTTCTTACTGGAAACCAAGGAAATGCACTTAACATAGGTTCTGGAATAATATAGAGGTTCTGGAATAATATCTGCTAATAAAGAAAATAGCAGAAAAGACTTGCATAATGGTGAATATTTGGTTTATGAATGTGAGATAATATATGGTATAGTTACTGGAAGTGTGAGTCTTGTTTCCCCCTTGTTCCAACTTCCAAGTGTGATTTATGCTAGCATCGAGTGTTAGAAGACCCTGAGAAATTGCTTTATGAATAAGTATCAATTTATCATTACAAATTTTCCATGTTCAATTCATAGTTGTTATGTAAGCGTTTTCAGGGAAATTTATAATCAAACATACAGGGGATTGGTAGTCCTAGAGATACAAGAAAGTCTAAAGATGATTTATGTGTAATCGGCAGCAATACTTTGATTTTTCATCTATGCTAATGCTACACGATCGTTGCTCCTTGACAGGGTAGATTTCTGTTAGCTGCTGTGAGCGGCCGTGTTTTGGCTCGTTCGTTCCATTCAGTTATTTCCATTGGTTATGAAGTGATTGAGAAAGCTCTTAGTGAAGGAGGGGTCCAAGTTCCTGAATCTCAACCACAAATGACATGGAATCGCATGGAGTTGTCTGTGATGTTAGAACAGGTACAGGCTCATGTTGCCCCAACTGATGTAGATCTAGGGGCTGGACTGCAGTGGCTCCCTAAAATTCGTAGAAGCTCACCTAAAGTTAAACGCACTGGAGCATTACTTGAAAGAGTGTTTATGCCTTGTGATATGTATTTCCGCTATACTAGACATAAAAGCGGAACAACACAGTTGAAGGTATGCTTTCTGAGTTGGTGACAACCTGTTGACATTGTTTCATGGGATCACAAGTGTACTATCTTTTGTTTGATTCTCAATTTTGATAATGTTCTATCCAGGTGAAACCCTTGAAGGAACTTTCATTCAATTCACATAACATAACAGCAGCAATGACGTCTCGCCAATTTCAAGTTATGATAGATGTGTTGACCAATCTTCTCCTTGCTCGGGCTCCAAAGTACAGACACCTATTAAAATTTTTGTCATTAATTTTTACTGAATATTAATTGTTTTTGACTTGCTTATGTGGGAGTAAATGCATCTATCTCATATTGTTCCTTAGAACCCTTTAATATACTTGGATTTTTTATCAGTTGCTTCCCAGTCCTCTTTTTTATATTAAGTTTTCAACTAGGTTAATTGAGATTGCTACTTCAGGCCTCGAAAAGTTAGTTTGTCATATTCAGAAGGTGATGATGAAGATGATGAGGAAGAGGCTGATGAAGTCGTTCCTGATGGAGTGGAAGAGGTAGAATTAGCAAGAGTGGACCTTGAGCATAAAGAACGAGCGAAGAAGTTGATCCAGGAAGATATTAAGATATTATCTCTTTGTACTGATGTTTCCGCGGACATGGGCCCCGTAAAGGAAGGTGATCTCTGGATTATTAGTGGTGGAAGGTCCATATTGGTAAGCCAGGAACTTTCTGAAGCCCTTTACCTTTACGAATGTGATAGAAGGCCCCTACATTTTTTATTCTGAAATAACAGTTTTGTCAAAGGCCAAAAGCATAGAAAAGTGCCCAAGGTCTGTTTCGTCTTTAAAGAAAAAGAAAATTGAAGTGTGAGCTTTAATAATGAAAGGTGCAGTGAAGAAAAAAAAACCATATTTATGTAATGCATAAAAAGTAAGTATAAAGACAAATAACAATTATATGAACAGAATAACTGAAAAATATGAAGTAGAGAAACATTTAAAATAATTTTGATTTAAAATTTTGATTAAGATACAAAGTTGTAGTTTTAGGTTTCTAGTTCAGCTTAAGTGGCTAGTTTCTTATATTTTTCTAAAGTTCTTTCTTTTACGAACAAATTCATGCATTACTCTTCCTTAACAAATGTAACTCTTTTTCGGTTATATTTAAGCACACCCCTTTTGCAGGCAACTTTTGTTGATCCTAATAACAATTGGCTGGTTGGCTTTAGATTCATTTTTTTGAAATGCGTCCCAGTATTCAACCTAGCAACTATTTTCTTTGAGGAATTAACCCTAGTTATGATGATTTGCATGTTTCGTCCTTCATCTCCAGTAGAATCACCCCACGAGTCATCGCTAGCATCATCGGTTGTTTTAAACACAGAATCGGTCACACTACTGGTTATTTGGAACAGAATGCTAAGGCCGAAAGGCAGGAAGCCATTTGTTGTTGTACAGATTTTATTACAATACGAAATAGGAGGTGTATTAAAGTGAACGCTTATTAATATGCTGACTGTCTACAGGTGCAAAGACTGAAGAAAGAGCTGATAAATGCTAAAAAATCTAGAAAAGTTTCATCTGCTTCTCTAAGAATGGCTTTGCAGAAGGCGGCACAGCAGCGGTTGACGGAGAAAGAAAAAAACAAAAGTCCTTCTTGTGCTATGCGCATCTCTTTGCAAATTAATAAAGTGGTCTGGAGTATGCTTGTGGATGGTAAATCATTTGGTGAAGCTGAAATAAATGACATGGTGAGTGTCATATATAATTTCAATGCGTCTGGTTCTAGCTTTGCTTGACTGAAATTCATGGAGTTCTTTATTGAAGTAATACCAGTTAAAAACCTTGCATATCTTTCATTAGTAGGCTTTTATGTCAGAGCAGTCAGCTGACAGAGAGTACTGAAATTCTCCAAAAATATATATATATATATCTAGAACCTGCTGGCGTTGAAGTCTGGTATTTTTTTGTCAGTTAACTAATCCTTGGTGTTCTCGTATTAGTTCAGGACCTCCTTACTGCTGCCACATACTAAGCAGAAGATAATCAATGTTCTCTAAACTGTACCACTGCTCTACAGTGAACTAGCAGCTAAATCTTTTGATTATTCTAGAAGTTAGTAATTTCCCATATCAGTTAATGTACTGTTAAACACTTCAGAACTTAGGGTTTTGCATGCTCCGTCATGATGAGGTTGGTCTTCTATTCTGAAAAATGTGAAAACCCTGTTTCCTCCTAATGAAAGACAAAAGATATTGAAAAAAACTACATACAAATCCACAAGTTGGAGATGAAAACTTGTGGGACTAGAACATTCTGAACTATGAATTCTATTGATAATCTAAATAAATCATTCGTTGTTCAGGTGAGAGTCGTCTTCTAAGGCTTTTATTTTACTGCTGGAACATAATCGAATCATTTTCAGCTGGTCTAGTCAATTTTTAACTGGATATATCCCAATACACTTTCACCTAGACAGCTGCATTAGAAATAAGGTTCAAGTTAGCAAAGTTCCATCTTCTTGAATCAGGGCAGAAAAACATTCTGGGTGGTCTTTTGCACCTCCATGATTTTGAAGCTGCTAGTCCACAAAAGGAGAGCCTCAGTCCACTGCATGACATGGGTTCTTTATGAAAGTTTAGTGCCTAGTGCACATATAAGTTCAAGACTCGCTGTCAGTTAAATGTAAAAGAAATTAAGAATGGTTTTTTCTCCGTTCTGGTGCTCGAATATTTTTTTGGAGACCAGGCAATATCCTCCTCCTATGTAGCTTTTTGTCCCTATCAATAAAGACACCCAACTCATGGGTTCTTATTAAAAAAGAAAGTTAGCAAAGTCCTGACCAGGACACTAGCATTTGAAACAGTAAAGTACCGGCTAAGAAGATCAGGGATTATGTGAGCCTATTCTATTGCTATTTCTCTAGGGACTCTTGATTTTAGTAATGCATTTGACCAGGAAAAAGTTATTAGTTGTCTTTTTTTAGCTGTTTTGGAATCCTAAATTCTGAAATTTTTAGTTATCAGAACTGAATGTAGTTTGTTTCACATGGAACCACTTGAATCAAGATATTTCATTTGCCATTTCTCAATGCAGATATATGATTTTGACCGGGATTACAAAGATATTGGGATTGCTAAGTTCACAATAAAGTACTTTGTTGTGAGAAACTGCCTGCCGAATGCCAAGTCAGATATGCTTCTATCAGCATGGAATCCTCCTCCAGAATGGGGAAAGTAATGCTGCTCTTTTTTCATCTCTGTTCTACTTCTTGCATTATTAGTCATGCATCTTGTTTGTGCTTTTCTCCTTTTGCTGGTTGGTGCCTTAATGGAACCTTTCTGTTTTATGGCTATGTATGTAATTCTAATGGTCTTTTATCACTTTAGTCCTTTGCCTGAATTGAAGATAACGTGCCTTTGGGACATGCCCTCATTTACAGCGTTTCTCGGGTACCTGAAACGTATTTTTCCTGTCCATAGAACAGTCTCTCAGGCCCTTAATTGGCTGTCATATCCTGCTCTGTTATGCTTATCCCTTTGCACTTAACTCATGCCCTGTAATCATCATCTTGAATAAATAGAACAAAATCTGGTCTTAATACTCAAGTATTCCATATTTGGACAATTAGTTTTGGCCAAGGTACTTGCACATTAATATGTCTGTCTACACGATTTAACTAGTAACAGAAGATACGTAACTACTATTACAACTGTCCTCTTCTAATAGTTCTGTATACCTACTTAACTGAAACCTTGTTAAACTTATTGCTGTCTGATTTATTGAGTTTGTGTGGAAAAGGCAAGACAGAGCTCTCTTTTACTTCTTCCTAGAATTAAGAGAATCAACACATGGTTTTTTGATGCTGTCTGCTGAAAACCATTACGCTTGCATTGCATAAATTCTTTTCTTTTTTTGGTTGCTACTTAGGAGAAAACACCATAAGTACCTAATTGAAAAGGAAACAAGAGAAGCATCATTAGATGAAAATTGAAAAATCTGTTAGTGGGAAGTCTGGTAGCTTCCCTGGCAATGTTATTGGAACATCATAATGTCGTTTTTTCTTGTTCCATTTCATTGTGATTATACTACTTTTTACTTTTCATTGCCTCAGAAAAGTGATGGTCCGGGTAGATGCTAAACAGGGGGCTCCGAAAGACGGAAACTCTCCCATTGAACTGTTGCAGGTAAGGTTCTTTTTGAGAAAGATATTGAACCTTTTAAGTTACTTCTTTTCTTTAAGAAGATGTGACACAGTCAGGAACTTACATTTATCTCATTGAATTGTTCATTGGATCTTCGCATTAGGACATTTTGTAAGAGATCAACCCTTTTGCATTCTTTTATCGTCTTTTGTGATAATTCCTCTTATAACCTGTTTAAGGTTTTCCTTTGTGTAGGTGGAGATTTACCCCTTAAAGATACATCTTACTGAGTCAATGTACAGCATGATGTGGGCATATTTTTTTCCAGAAGAGGAACAAGACTCCCACAGGCGGCAGGTGTGTCTCAGGTCCCATTTATCAGTTGTAATATGCAATGAGTTTTTACCCATGTGATGCTATAATCATGTGACAAGATGATGTTCAAAACTTTTTTTTGGGGTTTGTAGGAAGTATGGAAAGTTTCGACAACTTCTGGTGCCAAGCGTGCAAAGAAAGGTTCTTCAGCGCAGGAAGCACCAGTGTCAAGTAGCCATTTAACTAAAGATTCTCAGTCTTCCTCTTATGGTGATTTATCCCAAGTGAGTCTCTGATCCCTTAAGTTGGTTGTTGGTTACTTATACATTTTGCTAACTAATGGAAGAAGAGGATGGAGTGAACTGTTGTTCGTGCTCCTCTTTCTTTTAAGTTTATTTTTACAGACACGGGAAAGTTCTTCAGTATACTTGCTTAATATCTAACCAAATAATTCTGGAGCATATATTTTTCAATAAATGTGTCTCCTGTGCTGAATATATGCAGGCAACAAAGAACCCAAAAGCTAATGCTAGTGCTGTGACCCCTAAGCTAAGGCGAACGTCCTCCTTTGATAGAAACTGGGAAGAAAATGTAGCTGAATCTGTTGCTAATGAACTTGTACTGCAAATGCACTCATCAAGTATTGAGCAGCCAGATGAAGCTAACAGAAACAAATCCAAGGAATCAAAATCAACTAAATCTGGTCGTTCCTCTAATGAGGAGAAAAAGGTGGGGAAGGCACATGACGAGAAAAAATCTAGGCCCCGAAGAATGAGAGAGTTCCACAATATCAAGATTAGTCAAGTTAGTCAATTTATGTTATTATGTGTTTGTTCTTAAATTTGTTAGTTCCATAACTAACTCATTCTTATTTATGCATGGGTTAGGTTGAGTTACAAATTACATATGAAGGATCGAGATTTGCTGTGGGTGATATGAAATTGCTGATGGATACATTCCATCGTGTTGAATTTATTGGGACCTGGCAGAGATTATTCTCACGAGTTAGGAAGCATATCATCTGGGGAGTTCTTAAATCAGTAACGGGAATGCAGGTTATAGTCCCTGGAATTTATTCTAATTTTTCATGGCCTAATTAATTGGCCATATTAAAACAATGTTTTCAGCTTCTGGTTCATGTAGCTGCATTACAACCACCCCCGCTCTTCTTCTCCGTGACAAGTATGTGAGAAAAATGATTCATTCCCCTTTCTAAGAGGAGTAGGATCTTTGGTTGATCTGTCCTCCCCCCTCCTTCGTAGATTATTAGCCCCCTGTTAGATTGCCTTGGGGGGTTCTTAAAGCTTATGGCCTGTGTCTGTTAATTTTAATACAGGGCAAGAAATTCAAAGCACACAACCAAAAGGAAGCCAAGGAAGCCAAGGAAGCCAGTGCTAGTGGTGTTCCCGATATTGATCTGAATCTCAGTGATAGTGATGGTGGTTCAGCTGAAAAATCTGAGCAGAACCCATTATCCTGGCCTAAGCGTCCTGCTGATGGTGCAGGTGATGGTTTTGTCACCTCAGTGAAAGGTCTTTTTAATACTCAGCGCAAAAAGGCTAAGGCTTTTGTGCTTCGGACAATGAGGGGTGAAGAAGATGACTTGCACGCTGATTGGAGTGAAGGTGAGGCAGACTTCTCTCCCTTTGCCAGACAACTAACCATAACAAAGGCCAAGAAGCTGATTAGACGACATACAAAGAAGTTCCGTCCCATGGGAGCAAAAGGTTGGTGGATCTCTGACATTCTAATGTTCTTATTCTTTTGCATATTGTGCCTTCTGTTTTTCATGAGGAGAACATAATATCAAAATATTCTAAACCTCCATGCTACACCGAGTATCAGTGACTTTTATGCTGACGCAGTATTTCTTTCCAGGTTTATCTTCTTCAAAAGATTCACTTCCCTCATCGCCAAGTGGGATTGTCACATTTGAAAGTGATTCTTCAAGCGAAACATCACCTTACGAGCAGGAGTAGCAGAACTCAATAACAGTAAAAATAATATGATTTTAGTATCTAAAGTGGGACTGCCAATTGCAGCCATTCCATTTGAATAGGACTTTGTTTTGCAGCCTTGACTCCTACTTAGATTGTGTGAGAATGCCTACTTGTTCTAAAAAGCAGAACAAGGTAAGAGCTGTTCACACTGAAGGAAATAAGTCCACTACCTATTAACATATCATTGCCTTTTATTAGAGCTCTGAAGATATCTTGGAAATAGATATTAGATGACTCCTTTGAGTCAGGGTTTTGTTTTTTTCTTCTTTCTATTCTGTATTTATTCTGTCACCCATGTAGAAAGGACTTCTGGACCAAAATTTAGTAAGGTTTATCACTGCAAGTACCCATACATTTGACATTGTAAAATTATCAAAGTTTCGTTTGCTAAATCTTTCACTCTGCATCGCGATTGTAGAAAAAGGTCCAAAATTGCCCCCGGAGATTTGTGAAGTGATCTATTTTTGCCATTTGTATGAAGTTAGGGTACAAAATTGACGATGCCTTTATCTATCAACTCAACTAGAATACAAGAGGTCCAACTGAACTCTTTCGTTGAAATAATATACTATAAAAATAGGTTAAAAATAATATTTTTTAGCGTATATATAAATCGTTGAATCTCTTTGACATAAAAAATATTTCTTTTCGTATTTGAATTTCTGACTTTGCCATCGCTCAAAACAGGTTTGAAAACCTTTTATTGGACTTGATGGCACATTTTTTAAAAGAGAAATGCCAAGGCACATATGAAGAACTAAGGATTTGTTAAGAGTTAAGACAGTTGGGTGGAATAGCTGAAGATAGTCTGAGCCTGTGAGGGACTAGTTGAAATATCCACAAGAGATAGTTAGAGCTAATAGATAGACTGATTATTGATCGGTCTAAAAATTAGTCTTATCAAAATGAATTGAGTTAAAATGGGCTGAATGTGTCATAATCTAATTCACTCAAGTCTTACTAAATTTTAATTATTTTATATGTTCTTTTATAATTTTTTTAGTATCTAATAAAATTATTATTTTCCTTTATTATGATCATATATAAACGGGTCAATAACTAGTTCAAACTTAAAATGAATTAGACAGTTTATATTTTTATGAATTAATTTTTTCACCTCTAATATATAGCTTATAACTTCACAAAATCTTTTAATTCATGGATTTTGAAAGCTAGACAAATTTTCATTGTGAAAATGCTTGAGGATATCATAAATAACATTATCTACATCAAATTTTATGACAGAGAAACTAATCTCCTTATAATTATAAATTTAAAAAGAAATCAACTTAAACTGACGATTTTATGGAAGAATTACAAAAAAATGGATATATGGAGCCATTACAACTTACAACATCAACAATGGAAGGAAAAAATAAAATAAAATTGACTAGTACCAAATTAACATAAAAAGTACAACCCATTCAACTAAAATAAGGAAAAGAAACTAACTGAAATCCAACAAAGTTTTAGAACAAATATTACAAATTTATTCACCAAATTGGGGGAAAGAAAATGAAAAATAAATTAGCATCAATCAATTAGTTCATTATTTTTGGGGTTGGAATGCCTAAGGCAAAAAGATTTCAGTCTTTTTAATCCTTCTTTAAGAAAAGATGGTTCAACTGCAAATGTAATTCGGAGCCAATTCTTCAATTCCACGGCAGTTCCTGACAAAAGGAAAAAAGAAAAAGATAAATCTTAATGTTACAATATTTTTATAAGACATAAAACTAAGCTATTTCGTTTTTAAGAAAAAATAGTATATTTTTATATTTAAAAATTTATTAATTTTTAATTTTACAAAATTGGTCTTTTTTTCGAAAATTATATGTTGAATCAAATAAATAAATATTTTGAAGATTTATATTATGAAATTGGTGTACTATACCAGGAAGTAAAATGACAGATTCCTCCTTGGCAAGCTTAAAGCAGAAGTCAATATCATCAATTATATCATGGAGGAGGGCTAAATTGAGCTTCACCTTCATAGAAAAAATTAAAATTTAAAAAGTACTAAAGGACTAAAAGAGGAAGAAAAAGAAAAAAGAAGGGACAAAAGTGTATGAAACTAGAAGTTTTGGGGGGGAAGTTAGAGAGTTACCATAACAACCATTGATCCTTGTGATTTATAAGGGCAATTGATGCATGGAATATCCTCTATTTTTTCATAACATATATCTGAATTCTTCTTAAGCATTTTGAGTGTATTCCTGAAGAAATCCTCTTTGGTGCTTTCAATAATTTTGGGGACTGCAGCCTAAATACAGAAAAAAGAATTTAAGTTATATATACTGACTCCGTAAATTATTTTACGTTATATTAGAGNGTAAATTATTTTACGTTATATTAGAGATTAATTATATATAATTAATTATATACACAGTAATAACAATAATAACATTTCTCGTATAGTTTCATAAGTAGGATATGGAGAAAATAGAATATATGTAGACTTTTTTAAAAATCATTATGAGATAAGAAAGCTATTTCCGATAAACTCTTGACTCAAGTTATATACATGGTTAATATAGATATATTTCACACTATCAATATAATTTAACAACCTAAGTGACACACACACGCACATCTAACAAATCACTATTTGATTATTCGAAAGATATCTACACGTAGATTTCTATGAGAATGAATTTATAATCTCGAAAATAGAGTACGTAATAATGATTGACCATTTTCCGATATTGTTATGAAGTTTCAAATTAATTAATGAAACTTTATGACATTATCATAGGTTTCAGTTGTGAATTTTGAAACTATGAAATAATGACTATTTTTCAATTACAATAGCTGAAAAATAATTATTTATGAATTTTTCATATTTAATCGTAT
>JACEIK010003263.1:109181-130536 GCA_018107945.1 Datura stramonium | reverse complement strand
CCATGAACCTATGAGTTGTAGCTTCCTCTCATGCAATGCTCAACAGTCCTAAGTCTGGTTAAATCTTGGAAGTTGGTACGACTTGTACAATGCTCTTATGAGTCATACAATTCCTGTCGTGGTCTGATCTTTTGAAGTCAGGCATCCTCTGAATATTTTCATGAGTGTTGTGGTACAACTCGTACCTTGATATCACGACTCGTGACTGCCTCGTGCCCTAGGATCTTCCAATCACATTTTCTCTGAAGTTCACCATGGCTATTTGGTTGGAGTCGTATGTGGTCATCATGATTTATATCTTCCATCTGTACCATGAACTTAGACAAGTGCAATATTTCTATAATTTTCCATGACTGCTATGGTACAGGTTATACCAGGATGGTACGGCTCGTACAAAGAGTCGTACATGGGCAGTGCCTTATGTAGTTCTTTTGAATTTTATCACGGATGCCATGTACAACTCATAATTCCAAGGTATGACTCATACTAAGATCTGCAATTTCACCATTTTTAGCATTCTTGTCTCTTCTTTTGCACATTTCAACTCCAGTGCATAATTTTCTTGAGAACAAGTAAAAGTACATCATGTATGTATAAACACACCTAAGACCGTGCATATTTTCTAAGTTTTAAGTGTCGAAAGTTCTGCAAATTCACAGCACATCAACTTCCTTTGTCCATCATATCAGATAGAGGTACTCATTTTACCTCACAATTTTGGAAGTTGTTTCAGAAAAGACTTGGTACTCAGGTCAATTTTAGCACAACTTTTCACCGGCAAATGGATGGTTAGGCTGAGCAGACCATTAAGACTCTTGAGGATATGTTGCGAGCATGTGTGATTGATTTCAAAGGTAGTTGGGATGTCCATATACCTCTTATCGAGTTTTCTTACAACAACAATTACCACTCTAGCATTCAGGCTCCATTTGAGGGTCATTTATGAGTGGAGATGTAGATCGCCTATTGGTTGATTTGAAGTAGGTGAGGCTACGTTGATAGGGTCGGATTTAGTTTATAAGGCTATGGAGAAAGTTCAGCTTATAAGGGAGAAGCTGAAAACAGCTTAGAGTCGTCAAAATTCCTATGCGGATGTGAGAATAAGAGAACTTGAGTTTGAAGTTGATAATTGGGTGTTTTTGAAAGTGTCTCCCATGAAGGGAGTGATGAGATTCGGGAAGAAAGGGAAGCTTAGTCCTTGATATGTTAGCCCATAAAAGATTAAGAGACGTTTTGGAAAGGTGGCCTATGAGTTGGAGTTTCCCTTAGAGTTGGATTTAGTACATCTAATTTTCCAGGCTTCGCTCTTGAAGAAGTTCATTGGTGACCCGACTTTCATTGTTTTGGTGGAGAGAATAGATGTGATGGATAACCTTAGCTATGAGGAGATACCAGTTGAAATTATGGATCATCAGTTCGGAAGTTAAGGAACAAGGAGGTAGCTTCAGTAAAGGTTTTGTGGAGGAACCAGTATGTTGAGGGAGCTACATCGGAAGTTGAAGCAGTATGATGGCAAGATACCGCATCTATTCCCTTCCAATTCCTATCTATCTTGAGGTATAAATCTTATCCTTAGTATTCCACTCAGTTTCATGTCTAGTCCATGCAAGTAAGTTACTTTCGTGTTCTAGTATGTATATCTGCTGCTCGAATCCAGTTCATTCATGTGTATTATGTTCGGAATTACTCCATTAATTGCAGTTGTATTTGTTCTGTTTGGGCTTTCAGTTCTTTCCCTATCCATTCGGTATGGTTAGCCTACATTCGCGGATGAATGTTACCAAGAGGGAGATACTATAATACCCCAAAAGTTCCAGTGAATAGATAGGAGGATTAGAAATGGTTCTATAGAAAAATCTGCATTTTTCTTTCAGTACAATGCGTGGTACGGGTCGTAGGAAGGACTAAAGGGCCGTAATTCTGAGCCGTGGGTTGGTCTGAGCTGTCTAGGTGAGATTGTATGGGTCGTGGTATGACCCATTGTGAAAAACCATGGGTCGTGGTCATGTTCGTGGGTTGAAGTGTTAGGGGACAAAAGGTCGATGTACGACTTATTGTGTGAAGCAACAGGTCATGGTAAGGCGTTTTGGTGAGAATTAGAAGGTCTAAAAAGTTTGACCCTACTCAAACAACTGGGTTCAATGACCCGTTGTCTCGTGGTACGACTCGGGTTAAGAGTGGTGACAGGTTAATTAGTTCTCAGAGGATGAACAAACGATCAAAGGTATGACTTGTAGGAAGGAACCTACGAGCCGTTGGTTGTGCCTAAGGAAAACTTCAGAAGGTGTGGACATTGGAAATTGGACTTGGTCATTACGAGAGGAAACCACGGGTCGTGGTTTCTAGGTACGACCAGTGTTATGGATCGTAGTAGTTGGCAGCGACAATTTTTCAGGAAATTCATTAATGGCATTATTGTAATTTCTAAGCTACAAAGTCCTAAACTATGTCGTTTTAAGCTCTTTTAGAAAGATTTTAAGAGGGTTTAGACTATCCTAATTCATTCAGCTACCATGCATGCAAGAGTAGAGGTTTCTCTTTGAAGATCAAGCTTGAAACTCTCCAATTCTCCTCCAATTCTCTTGCGCTTTAAAGGAAAGGTGTGGAATCAGATTTCCCAGTATGTAGGGATATAAATGAAGGTTCCTTTCACTCTCATGCCCAAAATTCTCTTCAATTCCATGAATTTAAGTTCTAGATCAAGTTCATGATTTTATAGGGCTTGTTCCTAATTCTATGAAATTTTCTATGATTTATCTATGGGTCAATTCTCCGCATATTTTAAATCACGTTTTATGATTTATGGGCGGATTTTATACCTATTTTGATTATTAATTCATAGTTTTAAATTTTAATCAATTTATGCCCAATTATGCAAGTTTCATGAAAATACAAGTTTATGATCCTATTATAATTTTGATTCTCTTAAGCTCTAAATTATGATTTATGATTAATGGTATGATTTCCCCTCAATTATTCTTCATGATTCATGAGTTTATGACTTTGCCTGACTCACGAGCCCTAATTCATGGATAATGATGTACTTCAAGTATGATCAAGTATGTTATGATTTATCTAGCCATGAATTTCATGTATGACTTCACGGTTACTATATGAGCCTTCATGTGCATGTTTTTTGGGTGCAGTGTATAGCACCAAGTAGGCTTGATGTTCAAGTAAACCTTGTGGTCTCAGAACTACGCGTCAACATAGGTTTATGTTTATGGACTCTAGGTGGGTCCCTATTATCTATACCACGTCATGCACGTCCTTGGCCTGGAAAACCTAGGGCGGCTCTTCCCACTTGAGCGAGATAGTTAGGGCATCATGTAAGCTCTATCATGATGGTGTCGGGTAAGATGAGTTCTCCCATTATTCCTCATGATTTATGCATTGTCATGTTTATGATATTTTGGGTCAAGTTATGTTTTACAAGGTTTCTATATTGATTATGATTATGACTAGATTATGATTAGTTCTGAAACCTTGAGCCCTCGTGTTTATGTTATGAATATCATTTCATGTTTTGAACTGTCCCACTCTTATGAACTCTTATGTACTTTTACGAGTCTATTTTTATTTACCTTGCATACTCAGTACATTTCAAGTACTGACCACATACTCTATGCTGTATTGTTTCATGATACAGGCTCAGACGTTCAAGGTCAATCTCCCCGTTAACTGGTCATCAGAGTTATGTTAAGTCAGCTGTTGGTGAATCCTCATCTTTAAAAGACCTTCAGTTAGTTCTATTGTTGCTATTTTTAGTTTCATAATTTTGGTGAGCTAGTTGGGGTGTTGCCCCATCAGCTCATCAGTATGTTAGAGGCTTTTCAAATATAGTGATGTATTTAGTTTCAGATTTAGTGTTATGTATTTCCATGGTTCAAATATTTAACTTTCAAACTTCCGCTATTTTAGAATTTAGTTTCTTTCTTCCTTGATTATGTTGAGTTAGTTATCATGTTCATGCCATGGGTCGACTTGGAGCCATTTATGGTTCTAGATCCTGGGTCTCGATCCGAACCTATGTTCGATCGTGACATTGCAGGGGAAATATGCTTAGGAAGGGATAAATATGATGGTTAATGCACAAGAAGGAAGTCTGAAAAGAAGTGCAAAGAAGATTTAATGAGTTGCCAGAGAAAGGGGCTGCCTAGGCCACCAGCGTGCCACGCTAGGCCATAGGCGCGCCCAACGCAGTACCATGCCATGAATGCACGCGCGAGGTACTGCCAGGCATAAGCATTGCACGTTGGCGCCATGTCAAACAAGCACATGCTCCGTGTCATGCAGGAAACGCGCACAACCTGCCCTTTCCATCGCGATCAAAGGTGCCACCTAGTGTTGCCGCGCAACAGCTCCATGTCACGCCAGCATGTTGCTGCGTTAGGCAGCGTGGCACGGAGGCAATTCCGCCAAGGATAATTTTTGACATTTTTCAATTAGGATAAATTGAACACTTGGTCATATTTTTTTGGGATCACGACATATTTTTGGGAAAGCACGAAAGAGAGAAGGGAGAACGGAAGAAACTCACCTAGGATTCGCTTTCTTTAATTCTCTTTTATCCATTCTTGTAATTATTGAATTCAAACATGTTTTTGAACTCTTGTATGAACATGAGTGGCTAAAACTCTTCTTCTGGGGTTGAGGATACATGACATGATTGTAATTGCTTGATTTCTACATTGGTTCAAGTTTTAGTTTGTGTCTTGTCTTGCATTCTTGATTTTATTCATTTTAATGCTTGATCACCAATAGAATGTATTCATTAAGCTTAGGCAAAAACTCAAAAGAGCAAACCTAGGTTAGAGCTAAGAATGCAGGAAGCAAGTTCAAATTCTTGAAGACTTGATTAGAGGTTAGAATAGAAATATACCTAATTCTCCTTGCTTGGTTATTAAACGGGAAGATAGCTAGACACCTACTTAGAATTGTCACATCACAGGTCGTAGAAATAGTTGTGAAACTAAGTTAGGTTAAATGGTTAGAGGTTTGAAAGTCCATATCCAAGGGTGTAAACCCCTTAAACCACTCCACATAGTTAATTGCTCAAGAATTAGGACATCACATCCCCGCTCGACGATGTAGTTGTGAGACTAATTTGTTGTGTTTAGAGACTTGAAAGACCATGAAAATTTCTTTAACTGTATGAGACAATGAATGAATTTTCAACACTTGAACCAAGTTGAATGTAACATTGCATGATTGTCAGGCCTTAACTGTAAATGTTTCTCATTATTGTTTTCCGATTAATTTGTGATCACCTCTAGATTTAAAAACTGATATGTAAATCATGAAAAATCAACACTTGAGAAATTTGAATTATCACTTGAACTTGAATATTTGCTAAAAAGACTAGTCCCTATGGGTTTAACATCCGGCTCTTTAAGAGTCACTATATTACTTGTACGACCGCGTGTGCTGGGGCAAAATACTCATCCTTGGCATGGACTGCTTACATTCTTGCTATTCTTCTGTTGACTGCAGAATCAAAGTCGTTATATTGTAGTTCCCTAATGTATCAGCCCTAAAGTGGAAGTGAGGTATTTCAGCGCTTTAAGGATTGGTTCATCTCATACCTTAAGGCTCGGAAAATGATCTCAAAAGGGTACATCTATCACTTGGTTATAGTCAAGGATTTTAGTTTCAAAATTCCGACACTTCAATCGGTTCCAATGGTCAATGAGTTCCCCGATATATTTCTCGAAGATCTTCCCAAAGTCCCTCCCGAGTGGGAAATAGACTTCTGCATAGACCTTCTCCCACATACCCAGTTTATCTCTATTCCTCATTACCAAATGGCTCTAGCTGAGCTTAAGAAGTTAAGAGAATAGCTGAAAGACCTTCTAGATAAGGACTTCATCAGACCCAACATCTCCCCATGGGGTTCCCCAGTCTTATTCATGCAAAAAAAAGACAGTAAACTCAGAATGTGCATCGACTATTATCAGTTGAACAAGGTCACAGTCAAGAACAGTCATCCTCTACCCAGGATTGATTACTTGTTTGACCAACTTCAAGGAGCTAGTTGGTTTTCCAAGGTAGATCTCAGGCCAGGATACCACTAGCTTAGGGTCAGATAATGTGACATTCTTAAAATAGCCTTCAGAACTCGGTATGGTTACTACGAATTCGTAGTTATGTCTTTTGGACTAACCAATGCTTCTACAACTTTTATGGATCTTATGAATAGGGTATCCAAGAAGTATCGAACATGTCCATTATTTTCTTTATAGATGATATTATGGTTTACTCTAGAACAGAGGAGGAACATAAAGGTAACTTGAGGATAGTGTTGCAGACTCTCAAGGACCTCCAGTTATTTGCTAAGTTTAGCGAGTGTAAATTCTAGCTAAAATCAGTAGCGTTCCTCGGTAATGTGGTTTCCAGTGAGGATATTCCGGTGGATCCTCAAAAGATAGCGGTAGTCAAAGACTGGTCAAGACCCACTTCTCAGCTAGACATTAGGAGTTTCTTAGGCTTAGCTGGTTACCACAGATTGTTCATAGAAGGATTCTCCTCCATTGTCTCTCATTTGGCCAGACTAACTCAAAAGAAGGTGCAGTTTCAGTGGTTTGATGCATGTGAGAAGAGGTTTCAGGAGTTGAAGACTCGACTCACTATAGCCCCAATTTTGATCTTCCAAAAGGTTTAGACGGGTTTGTGATCTATTGAGATGCCCCCCGAGTTGGCCTTGATTTTGTTCTAATGCAGCATGGTAAGGTGATAGCTTATGCTTCCAAACAACTCAAGGTTCATGAGAAAAACTATCCGACTTACAATCTTGAGCTGGCAGTGGTAGTATTTTCCTTCAAGATTTGGAGGCACTACTTTTTTGGAGTTTATGTGGATATGTTTACTAACCACAAGAGCCTACAGTATGTGTTTAGTCAGAAGGATCTAAATCTGCGTTAGAGAAGATGGTTAGGAGGGTAAAAAGTAACTGGCAAAGGATATTCACAGACTGGCTCGATTAGGGGTCTAGTTGGTTGATTCAGCAGAAGGTGGAGTTGTAGTCTAGAATGGGTCAGAATCCTCCCTAGTAGTGGAGGTTAAGTCAAAGAAGGATAAAGACCCCTTTCTACTCAAGTTGAAGGAAGCGGTCCTAAGGAAAGAGGTGGAAGCATTATCTAAAGGGGGAGATGGTGTGCTTCGTTACTAGGGCAGGTTATGTGTCCCAAATGTAGATGATTTGAGACAACGGATACTAGCAGAAGCTCACTGCACCAGGTACTCTATCCACCCAAGTGCCACCAAGATGTATCATGATCTACGGGAAGTCTACTTATGGAATGGCATGAAGAAGGATATTGCAGAATTTGTGGCTAAGTATCCAAATTTACAATAGGTCAAGGTTGAACATCAGAGACTTGGGATATGACTCAGGATATTAGCGTTCTTGCTTGGATGTGGGAAGAAGTGAACATGGATTTCATTATAGTCCTACCTTGTACGCACTAACAACATGACTTAATTTGGGTGGTTGTAGACCAGATAACTAAGTCAACACATTTCCTACCAGTTAAAACCACAAACTCAGTAAAGGATTATGCTAGACTATACATCTGAGAGTTAGTCAGACTACATGGAGTTTCCTAGTCCATCATATTTGATAAGGGTACTTAGTTCACCTCACACATTTGTAAGTTATTTCAGAAAGGACTTGGTACTCATGTCAAGCTCAGCACTGCTTTTCAACCACAGATAGATGGCCAAGCTAAACGTACTATTCATACTTTGAAGGATATGTTGAAGGCTTTCGTGATCGATTTCAAGGGTAGTTGGGATGATCACCTACCTCTTAGAGTTTGCATACAACAATAGCTACCACTCTAGTATTCAGATGGCCCATTCGAGGAATTATATGGTAGGATGTGCAGATCTCCTATAGGGTGGTTTTTGAGGTTGGTGAAGCTAGCTTAATAGGACCTAATTCAGTACATGAGACCATGCAGATGGTTCAGCTTATCAGGGAACGACTGAAAATAGCTCAAAACCAACAGAAATCGTATGCAAATGTAAGGAGAAGGGAGCTGGAGTTTGTTGTGGATTATTAGGTATATCTAAAAGTTTCACCTATAAAAGGGGTGATGAGGTTCGGGAAGAAAGGAAAGCTCAGCCCAAAATATGTTGGTCCTTACAGAATCCTGAGATGTATTGGCAATGTGGCTTATAAGCTGGATTTTCCTGCGAAGTTAGCATCGGTGCACTCAGTCTTCCATATGTCCTTGTTGAAGAAATACATCTTTGATCAGACCTCAGTAATGCCTCTAGAGATCATTGGTGTAAACGATAATCTCTCTTACGAAGAAGTCCTAGTTCAAATCCTGGATTGTTAGGTTTGTAAGCTAAGGAACAAGGAGGTTGATTCAGTAAAGGTTTTATGGAGAAACCAACTAGTTGAGGGAGCTACATGGGAGGACAAAGCAGATATGATGACTAGATACCCTCACCTATTCCTTTCTAGCTCAGCTTCAGCATCAGGTACTAATTCTGCTCAGTACTCTATTCAGTTCCATACTCATTAACTCTATTCATTTATTAGTGTGCACTCTACTTGCATAAATTCAGTTAGTATTCTATCTCAGTTTGGAGTCAATCACCCCTTCAGTAATCTGTTTATAGTCTTCAGTTCAGAATTGCAGCTCTTTCCCCAGTATTTCAGCTTACTTAACCTTCATTCAACAACGTTTCATTGCATTCTTTGCAGATTTAGTCTCATATGCTCACTCTTTGCATCATCTTCTTCATCTACACTTTGATCATGATGATGATCCTTTGCACTAGAGCTCATGTCACTCTTATTTTTGTTGTATAAAACCATTTGATCATGAGGATTTTTATTAATGCTCATCTTATTTTTTGCATCTTTTTCCTTCATAAAATTCTCCATCAAGAGACTTGAACCCTAAGAAGCAAGTGCCTGAACGATAATTCTTGGTGGGATTCTGGGGCTTTTGGCTATGTCTTTGCATACTTAGAGGCTTCGCTTGTCATAGTTGAGACATGCATAGTTTTGATTTTTCATCTAATGGAAGGGATGGATGAGATGCAAGTAATAAAGTTATTTTAATTGCAACCAACATATCAAATACATAAAACAAGCGTGGTTGTGTAAGTCTTGTCATATATATAGCTTGCCCATATTTAACTATATTTGGATAGTCACATGTAATTGAAATGAGCTTAGACATATTTTGTTCACTTGTCAGTAATTTTCTAAGAATGATGTTGGTGATAGAGCAACTAGTATTAGGTCTGCTTTGTCCAACAAAGAGAGATAGATCCACAACCTAAACTCATTAGGCTGGTAATATTTTGATGAACGAATTCATAAGTTCTTATAACAACCTTTAGTGACCCTACCACATCAAATCCTTCTCCTTCCCATTTATTAATATCTAATACATTATTCAACTTAGGTGCTTTTAATCATTTTTTCTATCATATAATGAAGTGGTGTTTTTTAGACTATGTCAAGAATCCATTTTTTACCCTTCAAAAAAGAAAATATAAATAAAAAGGAGAAAGTATTTATTACCTTATTAAGAAAATGATTCTAAGTTTCACGGAAATGCAGCAAAGAAATATAGAGAAAATGTACTAGGTAATTTAGCTAAATTTTCAAATTTTACTAGTACTTTGTGGGACTCTGTTCAATGTTTAATAATGCAAACTTCGATTGCCTCCTACTTGTAAATTTAAAATTGTACCTTTAGCCCCTCATCATTTGAATAATTTTTACCCAAGAGAAAAATAAATTTGAAAATAATTCCCTTGTTGGAAAAACCTCATTTTTAGTATTTTCGTATATCTTTTAGCTCTTGTTTAAAAAAAAGCATCCAAAAACTAAAGCGTAGTTAGATTTATGAAACTCAACAAATGGAATGAGAGAAATCACCTCACGATAGATATCAATGCTCTGTAGACCCCATCAAAACTATCCCTATCATAATCTAGTAGGCCCTATGTTACGCCAAGGAACATTGACACTTGTAGGCTTTGGTCAGGTGCTATCTCTATCAAGTACTTATCTATCAACCTTCCAACTTTGAGCATTCTTGGTACAAAAGAAATTCTGTCATGGTAAACAAACAACCTAATTAATCTCACCACAATATTAACATCATAAGCATCCCTATTACACCCACAAATTAGCAAATTATCTAAGGTTTCTTGATCAAGCAATCACCCTATCAATTTCTCTAATCTAGCCACACTCTCTTTGCTAAACCCAAATCCAGAAATAATTCTTAGTACCAAAAATAGGCTTTTGCAAGAAAATATTCTTTCCAATCAAAACTACCCCATGAACTTATCATGCCCCATCTTCAGAGGTATGATTGGCACCTAGTGCAACACTGGGATTTGACTGACCTAGCTGGGCTTCTGCATGTCTGGTGCATGCCTGCAACTTGATTCAAGAAAACAACTAGCTATATCACAACTTTAAACACAGCCTCCAGCCGACAAAACCGTATAGCCACCTGTAAATGAAAACAGCTAACCAACAACAGGAAACAAAAAGGATCCTATGCAGGCCGACAAGGCCACCATGCTATCTGTTATAACAGAAATGAGAACAAGCTACTATACTAGGCCCCACATGGCCAACATACGAAACATAACTAACCTAGGCCCCACACGGCCAACAACAATCAACTAACTAACGACTATAGTCTGCAAGCCACCAAGAATACAAATAGTGGTTGAGACAGGGCCCCGGCCTACCCAAATATTATATAAACGAAAGACTGTAATCCCTACAACCTGGCAACTACGAATGAAAGGAGATGGCAAAACTGCTGACTCTGAACAGCTATTACTGAAGATCCTGAACTCTGTCTATCTAAATCTGTAAGCAATTAATGCAGGACCCAGGGATGGGCATCAGTATAATATGTACCGAATATGTAAGGCAGTAATTATGTTGTTAAAGACTAAAAGTAAATTGAAATAAGGGGCAGAAAGATTAACCTATGAGCTTGCTTATTCTTAATCTGCATCTAGGAAAACACTACACGTACATGAGCTAAGACTTAATAATTATACATTCATAAGATATAACTAGCAGGAAAGAATGCAAACAAGAACCTAACTTGGCCCCCATAAGCCTGGAAGGTACAAGCAATACATAAATAACCTATCGGGACCCCTATAAGCCCTGGCAAGTACTTCAATCTATATACCCCTATCCCGGTTCCTATGACTCTACTGGTGTTATAGCCAGCCTACCTATCCCCCTGGGTCTGCAACTGAATCCGCTTGGATCCTAAACTGCAGCTATGTCTGAGTCTGATGGACTCCTGATAACTACACCATGGGCACTAGGCTCGATGAGGGTATGATGTCGATACGACATAAAGATAATAGTCCAGCCATGGAATGGATTGTAATATGGCCCTTGGGCCTCTGCATCATCCCTTGGGATGGTATAATGCTCCTTGGAGCAACGTCATATAGCCCCTTGTGCGCGACGATGCAGCTAGTAACCCTGGGGTGGTCTCGGAAGGCTCCTAGATGAGGGCAATCCAAACCTAGGTGCTATAATGGAGTCTCAATCTATCCACTCAAAAGGCATATCTGGCCTTCTGGGCCTAACACCACCACTGCTCGCCCCTAGAATAATCGGTATAGTTGCGCTAGACGGCACATCCCGTGTACCTCTATCTGATCAGAGGATTCTGATAGTGATCATAATCTCTAATGGTCTAGATCGGATGGGGCGAGATTTGGAGTGACCTGACAATACTCTAAATGTCCTGCTCGGGCAACTATAACTCATAAGAAAATGTAGGGTCGTAGATGACCAATCACCTAGTTCTTTTGCTTAGAATGACTGTAGGGTTGCTAATGACCGAACATGCTTTTGAGCTGTCGACCCCTTATCCTCCACAAACAGTTTACTGACGGTCCTAGCCTGAGGATAGTATTGTACTAACTTGGTTCAAGTCCTTTACACCTTAACTTTGTCTGTTCAGATCTTATATGACTTTCTAGGAGATTCCTAACCTTATAGATAAGTTTATGTGGACTTAGCCACTCACGGCAATCTGTACCTGAGCATCTTATAGGAGCAGGTCGGGGCATTGGCCCTGTTTCTAAACTAATAAGGTACCCTTCCATAGGGTACCCACGGTTCTATCTAACATGAACGACTGAAACGGCTTCCTGAATGACCTGTATGTTGTTCAACTTACTAACTCAGGCCCAATAACAATCCACGAGCTTCTAAGGTCTAGGTCGGACAATAAAACATCAAATTCTACTAACACAATGAACTGAACAACAGAGGAGTTTCTAAGACGCTTCTAGTGTGTGTCACACTTAACATGTTCTTTCCCTACCAGGAATACTGCGGTATAATCTATATACGTTTTCTAGCAACTAACCACAACATACATATATCCATAGTCTACAGACAACAGCTGACCATAACATATCTAGTCACAATCTACTGATAGCAACTATTTGCAACATATGGGACCATTACTTCCATTCAAGAACATAACTCGTATGATTATACGATGAGAATAACTTGCCGAAGGGATAAGCCTTACATACCTCAAATGTCGACTTTTATTCTGCCGGTGAGTTTCAACTTGCAGTCGGCAGCTCTTTCCAATTGTAACCTCTATGCTTAGAGAGTAGGACTAATTTCAATACTAAATTCGACAATTTACGATAAGTTTCAATAATAAACTAACTGTAATTCAACTTCAAAATACTCAACCGAAAACCTATAATTTTCTGAGAGTTCAGAGGAGAGAAATGCTTACCTAATGACTGTGGTCGCGTAGGAATCAATTTGGAGCAATTCTGATAACTTCTACTCAACAGAGTTCCGGTTTGCCGAGCGTATTTTCAAGAAATAACTTCGTAGAAATGCTTTCCATAGGCTTTGTACTTGATAACTGAGGTTAATGTACGTTTGGACGGCATTTGATGGCGTAATTCAACGAAAATTGGATGAAATTTGTGTGTGCTCTCTATTCTTTGCCGAGGGTTCTTTTGATAAATTAATTAAATCCGCAAAGGAGGCTTTATATAGTGATAGGGCAGCGGCAGGGGGCGCGGCGCCCCACCCATCACTCCAGGCTGGGGTGTGTGGCGCGCCAGCCATAACGCCAGCCCAAGAGGCGCAACACGCCGGCCGTAGCACCAGGCTGACTGGCGCAGCACGCCGACTGGTGTGCTAGGCCTCCGGTCCCGGCCTCCTACTCGCTCACTATCATACTCATATAATCAACCCCCATGCCTTTTTCCCATATGCGTTATACTCCAAAATCCTAAACATACGTACGCACGTGTTCGTTAAATGGTAGAAACTTACAGGGTGTAACATCATCCCCTTTTTAGGAACATTCATCCTCGAATGTAATATACAATCTCAAGGGACTCAATTTGTTGAACAACTGTTAGAAAAATTTCGACTGAGTCTCCTCTTAACATGGACTATTTGGAAACCTGAAACGCAGAAAAGTCCAACACAGGCATCTTACAGGGCACTACTTGACAATTAAACATAGCTTTATCATATATAACATAATCAACTGCATCAATTGCTTATTTTTTAGTTTTAACACTTTTATCNTCCTGTAAACGAAAGCTACTTGACAATTAAACATAGCTTTATCATATATAACATAATCAACTGATAATAATAGAAACAAAGTCAACTGTATAACATCTGAAACTATGTTGCCATAACTTAAATCACCTAGGTCAGTATACTATCATCGTAGAGCCTAAAATAACTGAAATTGTCCAGACCTCGTGTCATTCGTAGTTTTTCAATCCAATACTCCAATATTTCTACTCGTCCATGATACTGTAATGAGCGACAACTTTGGTTCGCAAGATGGTTCCTATAGCTATTGGAGTCTCTTCGCGGAACAATACTTCTGTACTTTAGGTATCTCCAATTGGATTAATTTGAGACAAGGTCTTCTACGCGTTTGCATAGTTTTGATGAACAGATCCTAGCCCCGAAGGCAACTTCATCTTATAGGCCACTTGGCCAATCGTTCGGAGCGTCTGGTACGGCTTAATGAATCTAGGGCTGGGCTTGCTCTTCTTTTCGTTTCCATGACGCCCTTCATTGGTTAAGTTTCTAGGAATACCTAGTTGCCACTTCAATATTTAACTCCCTATGCCATGCGATAACCCTAGGCAATCAATACACCCTTCCTGAAAGGTTTAACTTTCTTCGTTTGGCTGAGGTATTAGTATGCCCGGTTCAACTACCCCTAGTTTATCTGCTTCGAGTCATCATTTAGGGGGCCTCCCCTTCTATTCATAATAGATCTCTGGGCTTCTGAATTGGGTTCTCTGCTTGGCTATTTACTTGGGGACGAGAAGCTGCACTGAAGCTAACACACGCCCCAATCTGCTCCAATAGCTTCCCAGAGTCTAGCTGGGAATTGTGCCTCCCTGTCAGAGTTTATTAGATATTTGGGCTCCACTCAACCAAACTACTTCTTAAATACTTAACTCAGTATAGCCTTTAGTTGTTGGACATGAGTCAATCTTGTTAGTCTTTCCATACTAACTCAAATGAGGTCAATTTACACCTAGTATGAGATAACCCTATAATTCTATTCATGTCGATTACTTTCCACTTCCTTGCTGGCACGATCATCCCCTGAATCGGCCTTCTCCATTCCTGCTATCCAACTTCCCCTGGCTAGTCATTAGAGTTATGTGCTACGATTCAACGATATCTTCCCTCTTCCCATGCCATCTGTAGGTCTCTCTTTACGAACTGATGTGTTTTCATTAAACTATGGGTGGAGGGGGTAATGGATAGTGCACCTTGTCCATAGTCTGCTAATGAAGTTCTGCCACCTTTGGAATGCAGAGTCAACTTATGGATCTTATGACACCGCCCCTTATTATCTCAAAGGCCAATAACTTCCTACTGGCCCTCGTCTCTAGATTGTACTAAGTTAGAATCTCTATGTCGCCACTCCTTTACCTCCATAACAGGTGGTGATATTGCAGCATTCCAGGTCACAACCTCACTATCTCTTAACTGTCATCCCGATGCTTATTTCTCGACATTCAGCAGTGGTCCCATACTCTGTCAATTTACTTTTAACTTGGAGGTGATTATATTTCCCTCCAGAGTTAAGTACTCGTGCCTTTCCCCTTACTCCCTTAAGCTGAGCTCTGGGTTTCGTGCCTTCTGCCTTATGCTGTCAAGGATTTAACTGACCAAGTCTACCTACCTGTATCCCTCTGACCCACACTCGAGCCCATTTTGTTCATATGACCTCTCTGTCCTTCGACATAACAAACTGGGGCCATAGCCATTACCCTGCAGGTATGACCTACCATCATTAGAATACTATGTCGGAATCGGTCTATTTCTGTCCTGAACTTTACTATTGCTGAGAGTTTACCACTTATGGACTCTCAGACATACTTGAGTGCTACTGGCAGTCTTATTTGCTTTCCTTATTTACTACCGTAAAGGTCTAGATAACTTACTTAAACACTAGAGGTCTCAACCACTCCCTAACACCTTCTAGGAGTCAACGGATTTAACCCTCCTTTACTATTTACTCTGGGAAACATCGCCTCAATTCTTACGCTCTTTGCTATACTGAAAATAAAACTGGGAGGCAGAAGATAGCTGTTTCATACTACAATAGAACTGAGGTATGGAACTGTACAACATCCAAAGGGTTGGAGGTAAGAATCCTACAATTCCCTCTTCTTTCGTACCCTCTAGGTAATCCAACATTAACTTTCATCCCTATTTGATCCTATGTATCTAGTAGGTAAGTAAACTTAAGTATATACCATACTTCTGACCTCCTGCTCTGAGGCTGTAGAAAGAACTGGGGACAGTGCTGGCATAGCTACTACCTTATAAGATTCTCGGTGCCCCAGGAAGATACTGGGAAGATTAAAAGACATCCGCCTTCGTCCTCAAGCTAGCTGTCCCCAACTATGGCATCGCACTAGTACTTCCTCCTACTGTTGTAGTTATCTTGCGGCTGGATGGAGCCTATCATATATCACATATTACTTTGGACAGACATAGCGATGAAAGCTTAGGTACTCAATCATGTACAAGTCGGCTCTATAGCACGATCTGGGAAGAAGAAAGGGTAACCACACTATCATGCCTCGTAGCCTCCTGCTTATAGAATGTGGTGCACAACATATTTATAGGCAAGACTCTACTAGAAACGGCTTGCAGACTCCCGAGGATATGAACTGCTCTAATACCAAGCTTGTCATGCCCCACCTTGGGAGGCATGACTAGCACCTAGTGCCACACTATGATCTGACTGACTTGGATGGGCTTCTTCACGTTGGGTGCATGTCTGCAACTTGATACAAGAAAACAACAAGCTATATCTCGATTGTAAACACAGCATCTGGCTGACAAGGCCGTATAGCCACCTGTAAATGAAAATAGCTAACCAACAACAGGCAACAAAAGGGATCCTATGCGAGCTGACAAGACCACCATGCTGTCTAGTTATAACAAAAATGAGAACAAGCTACTATACTAGGCCCCACACGGCCAACATATGAATCATAACTAACCTAGGCCCCACACGACCAACAACAACCAACTAACTAATGACTATAGTCTGCAAGCCTCTAAGAATACAAATAGTTGTTGGGACAAGGCCTCGGCCTACCCAAATGTTATATAAATGAAAGATTGTAATCCCTATAACCTGGAAACTTCGAATGAAAGGAGCAGGCCTAACTGCTGACTCTGAACAGCTGCTACTGAAGATCATGACTCTAGCTGTCTAAACCTGCAGGAAAGTAATGCAGCGCCTAGGGATGGGGGTCAGTACAATATGTACCAAATATGTAAGGCAGTAAATAAGCTGTTAAAGACTGAAAGTAAATAGAAAGAAGGGGCAGAAAGATTAACCTGTGAGCTTGCTTATTCGTAATCTGCATCTAGCAAAACACTACACATACATGAGCTAAGACTTTATAATTACACATTCATAAGATATAACTAGTAGGTAGGAATGCAAATAAGAACCTAACCCGACCCCCATAAGCCTGGAAGGTACAAGCAACACAGAAATAACCTACCGGAAACCCCATAAGCCCTGGCAAGTACACTTCAATCCACATACCCCTATCTAGGTTCCTATGACTCTACAGGTGTTATAGCCAACCTATCTATTGCCCTAGGTCTGCACCTAAACCCGCTTGGCTCCTGAACTATAGTAGTGTCGGAGGACGATGGACTCCTGATAACTGTACCCTGGTGTCACGCCCCGCCTTGGGGGGTATGACTGGCACCTGGTGCCCTATTAGGACCTGGACTACTAGACTCCTGAGCCTAAGCACATCTGGTGCCTGGTGGCTCTATCTCAGATTCATGGAATCAACGGGCTATATAACGGCTGAAAATACAGCCTCTGGCCGACTAGGCCTATAGCCACCTGTACTATAACTTCAGCTAACCAGAATCATACTTATGTAGGGAAACCTATGCGGGCCGACAAGGCCACCATGCTGTCNAGATAACTAGCCAGCATGGTGGCCTTGTCGGCCCGCATAGGTTTCCCCCTTTATAAGTATGTTTCTGGTTAGCTGAAGTTTTATACAGGTGGCTATAGGCCCAGTCGGCCGAAGGCTGTATTTACAGTCGTTATATAGCCCGTTGTTTCCAGAAATCTGAGTTAGAGCTAGCCAGGCACCAGATGTGCTTAAGCTCAGCAGTTAGCAGTCCAGGTCCTACTAGGGCACCAGGTGTCAGTCATACCCCCCAAGGCGGGGCGTGACAACCATGTACTGATAAGCATCATAGACCGACTCAAATAAGTAACAAGTATTCATCACATAGTTTTTTAAAGTAATAGTCAGGTATAACAAACGTAACCAATAATTCAGGGAATCAGGTGGTCAATAACAATTAGGTATCTAAATCATATACAGACATAACCATGTCTATCAATACCAACGTGAGAATCACCAAACAGACATAAGAGTTATTACAATAATTTACAATGAAATGCAATCACATCACAATCATGAAATTATAACCATAACGAATCACAACTTGTATAGCCTTTGTATTTCATTAGTGTCACTCCTGTACCATATATGAACACACATCTTCACTCATCTTTACACACATGCTAGTGGGTCTTTAATCCATCTCAACCAATCATGGCCTGCAGGGGAACCTAGGTTTCCATGTATCTACTGGTGTGGTATCCCCTCCTACATAATCGCTTTCGTAAAATCACATCAGATATAAGCCACTCGTCAATCATATAACTACTCATCCGTAAGCTCACTTCAGGCGCGGGCTACTCATCAATCATATAACTTCTCATCCATAAGCTTACATCAAACATGAGCCACTCATCAATTATATAATTTCTCGTTCGTAAGCTCACATCAGACACGAGTCACTCATCAATCATATAATTATTCGTCTGTAACTTCACATCAGACATGAGCCACTCATTTCAAAATAATCATGTATGCCTCAAACACATCTTAGAATGTTCTCTGTTTAGTCATCACACAAGATAATAATCACAAGTACACCTTGATTATCACAAGTGCATACCACAATCATAAGTTATATTCAAACAGACTTCAATAGTTTAACAACTTATTCATACATGCATTGTCAAGTCAACAATTCTCAATCACATGCTATGTTTGAAGATCAATCATGCATGGTTTATCAACTCATAATATATACAAGTGACTAATCAAAGTCTAACTCAAAATAAACCATAACCTTCCTCAACCAAAGAACTTGAACAAGCAAGCTAATTCACGTGAGTCTTTTCTTTTCTCAATGCCTCGGAATGCTCAAAGTATAAAAATAAATAATACAAGAATATTTAATCATATATTCTTCAATTAATAGCTTTGAGAATTCAAAACCTACCTAATTCTACCCCTTATTAAGTTTTAAACCATTACCCAATGCTTAATTCACTATAGTCTCTCAATGATTACATCACCCTAAATTATGGAGCTTCTACTCCATTAGCCCCCTTTATAGTAGTTTTTATGCTAAATGTATCATTTTTATTGGAATCTAGGCCCCACATTACTGCGATTATGTATTAGAACATCCAATTCCATCCCAGGAAGTATTAATTAACAACTTAGAAGCATGGGAAGAATTAACTATCATCACTCATTCAATTCCCCATAACTTTCATAAGTTCTGGGTTCTAGCCCAAATTCACCATTAAAGCTACCCGTAATGATTCTAGAATGTTAGAGGAGTACTAAGTGAAAGAATTGATGGATTAAACTTACCTTGAAGGAGAATTATGCCTTTGACTTGGGAAAATTTCCTCATGGGTCTCTCTGTTCGAGTTTTGGAGTTATAAGGTGAGAAACTAGAAATAACTGACTTAAACATACATTCTACCTCACGTCAACCGCTGCATCGATTACCACATTTTCTGTAGTGGACCCGCTATAGTGACCAAGGCATCATTATGGCGGGACCTAGTAATCTCGCTAATTCCTTCTATTGGCAGAACTTCAACCGCTACGGTGGTCTCGCTGCAGCGGAAAATCCACCACTGCAGCGGTGCCCCATTAACCAGTAGCTCGGTAAAACTATACCAAATTCCATTCCATAAAATCAATATCAACTAAATTTTATTACAGGAACACTAACAAAAGTACTGTGGCCTTAACCACTCCGTAATAATCGGACTGGTCGTTACATAAGATACCAATTAAACCATAGTTTGTCCCCGACAAACAATAAGGGAAACAAGGGAAGAAATACCTAACTCAGTGAAAAGCTGGGGATACTTGCTATGCATGTTTGATTCGGTCTCCCGAATGAACTTCTCTACAGGATGGTTCTTCTACTAGATCTTCAAAGATACAATCTCCTTGGATCTCAAGTTGCGGACCTCCCCATATAAAATAGAAACAATCTCCTCTTCATAAGACAAATTCTCATCAAACAAGATTGAATCCCAACGAATGATATAGGTACCATCATTGTGATATTTTTTCAGTATCAAAACATGAAACACAATTATCTGGAGGCAAGGCCAATTCATAGGTCACCTCCCCCACACATCTAAGGATCTCAAATGGACTAATGTATCTCATACTAAGCTTTCATTGCTTTCCAAACATCATCACACCCTTCATGCGTGATACCTTCAGTAAAATTTGCTCTCCTACCTTGAATTTTATATCCTGGATCTTTCTATTTGTATACTCTTTCTGCCTACTTTGGACTGTCAAGAGCTTATCCTGAATTACTTTGATCTTTTCTAATGACCCCTTCAAAAGATCGGTACATGGACTTACCTCAAGGATATCAAACAAACCAATAGGAAATCTAAATCTCCTGCCATACAAAGCCTCAAATGATATGGCCATATCAATTATCGAATTAAAACTATTATTACAAGCTAACTCTATCAATGGCAAAAATCGATCTCAATGTCCATCAAAATCTATAACATAAGCTCGGAGTATATCCTCCAGACCTGAATCATCCGGTCAGACTGCCTATCAGTCTGAGGGTGAAACATTGTACTAAGATCCAGCCTAGTATCCAACTTAGCCTGCAAAATCTTTCAAAAATAAGAGGTAAACTGTGTATCTCTATCTGAGATAATGGAGATCGAAACTCCGTAGTCGAATAACCTCTCGGATATATAACTGGCTAACTTCTCTGCATCATAAGTCACCTGAATTAGTATAAAAATGTGCAGACTTAGTCAACCTTCAACAATAACCCATATGGAGTGAAACTTACCAAAGGTCTTTGGAAGACCAACTACAAAATTCATTTTTATCATTTCCTACTTCTATTTAGGAAAAGGCATACTCTGAAGTATTCCTCCAGGTTTTAGGTGCTCATACATCACCTTGGCGACAATTCAGACACTGAACAACAAATTCCACAATATCACGCTTTATCCTACCCCACTAATAGTGCTGCCTTAGATCATGGTACATATTGATGGCATCAGGATGTATAGAGTATCTCGAACTTTGAGCCTCTGATAGGATGGTCTTCATTAGATCATCAACACAGGGAACACATATCTGAGTCTAGCATTACTCAGACAAGAGTCGTTGATAATTCATCTACATAATTAAAATAAAAGTGAGTATAATATGGTTTTTCAAATTAAACATAACATATTACTATTTATATATAAGATATATAAACTTACATAGGCTTGTTCAGCTCTTTGCTCGATCCATGTGTCCAAATCCAACTCGTTCTATTTCTTATTTACGTTGGTAGCCCGAAATAGCTCCTCCTGAGTCGGGTCACGATTTAATTTTTTGGCTTGCAAATAAAATGTAATCAAAGTTAGACAACATATAAAATTTAATT
>JACEIK010003263.1:69674-97659 GCA_018107945.1 Datura stramonium | reverse complement strand
TAACATAGTATTTTAAGTTAAATTAATGTATTTAGTAATTGAACTAATGAAGTGATATTATTTTTTAAAATCGAGCCAACTCAGCCGAATCTAGCCAGATCAGTCAAGTCTAAGCTTTGACTGAGCTGAGCCGAAGCTAAAATTTAACTATAATTGAGTTGTATCGAGCTAAGAATTTTTCAAATCGAACCGAGTCTAGATCCCATTCCGCTTGACTCTTTGCCCATGCCTAAATATAGTAATGTGTGTCATTAACTTTTAAAAAGTAAATAAAATTATAATCATTCATCCCAGGTTAATCATTTGCTTTTCAAGCTTTTGTCTAGTAATCCGTAAAACTATCACACCCCAAGCCTGCACCCCTGGTGTCCGGCATTCAAAACCACTAATGGATCGAGCAAACCCTTGTCATGGCTTACTAATAACTGAGATAACAATGGGGAAGCTAAAACTATAATGGACATGCAAAACTCTTTCAGAAAAGCAAATTCAACAACTTTCAAATTGAATACTTTATAACTAACAATCTGAACATACAAATATTTAGGAAACATCTGAAAATATATCTCAACTGACTGGTCTATGAAGCCTCTGACCTTGATAAGAGATTACCGGGACAAGGCCCCTGGCTACCTTAATGAACTACGAAAAAGAAGGGATAGGGTCCACAGAGTAGGAGGTCTCACTAATGCTGAATGGAGATGATACTACTGATGCATCTGCTATTGATCCTTAATACCTGCATCTGTATTATATATAGATGAAATGTCGAATGACATTAGTGCGTGTAAATGTACGATATGTAATATAGCTAAATAAAACATGTCGAATGACATTAGTGCGTGTAAATGTACGATATGTAATATAGCTAAATAAAACAACATGCTATACTTAAATACTGAGCTGAAATGATTAAAAATTGAATGCTATGAATGATCCAATAAAATATGAGTGTAAATATTATGTAAATTAGTTATGAAACTAAAAACTATACATCAAAATAAATTCTAAAAATACTTAATTTTATTTTAGAGTTTCTCTTAACCGACATACATCATGAATGAGCACATGATGTCTATCTTCTGGCCTGCTTGAGAGAGCTGTCCAAAACCTTGCCAGGACAGAGGATGAAACTGAACTATGGATCCACACTAAGCCCTTATCGGAGGTTGTCTGAGGAGTCTTCCAAACTAAAGACATGATCCTAACCTACATTGGATACATAATTTTGTGGTTTCAAGTTATTTGGACCCCTCAACCATCTCGGTGCTAAATAATCCTTCCAAAATTATTCTTATAAAAATATGTCTATCTGAGGCAAATGAAACATCTCTACGGATCCTTTCTAGCTCAAAATCAAAGTAGATTTATTACCTCTAGTGGGTCTCTATGCTCAAATCTGAACTCTGATGGTAAGTCTCACCAACTTGTGCTTGAAATTGTAATATGCTGGTGAGCTTCTATGCTCAAAATTGTATATGGAAACATGCCTTTATTTTCTATATGAAAATCATGTATTGAAACTAAAGCTGACTGGCTGAAACTCTCCCTGAAATCTTATACTACTATAAATATGAAAACAAACATATCTTTATATCACAAAATTTTAAAAATATCACTTTTGATGAAATAGGGGTCCATGGGTTTTACACCCAATAAGTTTCTATCGCTTAACTAATGCGTGCATACATATGTTGAGAATGTTAGAGTATGTTGCATGCGTAAAAGGACTAGGGGATGAGTATACCAGCACGGTATCGAGTTAGTTGAGGCCAGAGGCTGGGCGCACTAGGCGCCACGATGTGCAGGCCATGCCAGAGCACTGGCCAGCGCGTTGCGCCAGTGGCTTGGCGAAGTGGTCGTCGCGTCGCGCTACCCACTACCACGTCCTCATCTAAATATATGTTATAAGTTCATGTTGAAGTCCTTAATAACTTTCCTAAAATCAGAACCTTGGCCCTTCGAAGCTTCCTCTCTATTTTCATCTGCTTTTCGCTGATTTGCCATTAAACTCCGTCCAAACATAAAGTCGTCTTGGATAACGAGTTCCAGGCCTATGCAGAACATCCCTGCGGAGTTATTTCTTGAAAATTCGCTCGGAGTATCGGAACCCCATCAAGTAAAAGTTGTAGAAATTACTTTTAATTGAGTCCTAAGCGGCTACAAGTGATAGGTAAGCATTTCTACCTTCTAAACTCTAGGAAATTTGTATGTTTTTGTCCGATTGAACGAAGTTGAGTTGTAGTTAATATTGAAGAAAAATATTGTCATTTTATGATTCGTACTATTGAAATATCCTTATTCTCTCAACATAAAAGTTGCAATTGAGTGGAATTACCAGCTTCATGTTGGAACTATTTGGGTGAACGAGAATAGGCATTCAAGGTATGTTAATGCTAAACTCTTCGGCAAGTTATTACTACCGTATAGTAATATGACCTACATCCTTGTAAGCAAGCTGTAAGCATGTATATTGTGATTTGCTGCTCAAGATAGTTTTTAGATTAAAGTTTACTATTTCAGTTGGGACTGACCCTACCTAATATAGTTTTCCGTCGACCAACCTCAGGGTTGCGAGTTGTGTTATCATCTACGGGGCTATAGATCGCTCAAAGGAGCTATATGATGTATAACAAAACTATATTCAGGTCTATAAGGCCATATTATAGTCCATCCATGAATGGGCTCCTACTTATGTCGTATCAGCATCACTGAACCTTTGTCAAGCCTTATGTGCACAAGGTGCAGCCACAAGAGCCTAGAGGGCTCAAACACAGCTACAGGAGCCTAGCAGGCTCAATTGTAGACCTAGAGGCCAGATAGATTGTCTATAGTTACTTGTTGCATCAGATTGACCCGGTTAGGGGTATATAGATTGAACTATACTTGCCAGGGCTTATGGGGGCCCAGGTAGGTTATCCTATGCTGATTGTACCTTTTAGGATTATGGGGGTCAGGTAAGGTTCTTGTTTGTATTACTTATTGTTAGCTATACGTCAGGTTGTGAGGCTATTCAGCTTATAAATCTTATCCTTTATATTGATTGCTTTCAATTCTTTTATCAGTACTATTCAGTCATTTTCATTACTGTCTTACATATTCCATACATATTATAGTGATGCCCATTTATGCGACATTGCATACTTTCCTGAAGGTGCATATAGACATGGTTTAGGACCCTCTTAGATATCATCCAAGGTTAGCGGTTTAGTCAGCTCCTTTTTTTTGAAGTTGATAGTTAAAAAGGTTTGCTCTTTTTGTTGTACATCTTTTGGGTAGGTCTAGGCCTGTCCTAACCACCATTCTACTCTTAGAGGCTTGCAGACTATAGTTTTTAGTTGTTGGTTGTTGTTGGCCGTGTAAGGCCTATGTATATATTTTGCATGTTGGCCGTATAGGGCCTAGTTTAGCTAGTTAGTTAGCAACTTTTTCGGCTATAGTTCAGATATGACCGCCTATTTTCCTTTTGTTATGATTAGACAACATGATGGTCATGTCGGCCCACATAGAATCCCTTTATTGTTATGTTTGCTGGGGTAGTTGTTTTCTTTTACAGGTTTGTGGCGTGGCCTTGTCGGCCCGAGGCTATGTTCACAACCGAGATATAGCTGTTTGTTTTCTTGATTTTGAGTTGCTGGCAGGAACCAGAGGTACATATGGCCAGCCAGATCAACCCAAATCACAGTGTGGCATTAGGTGTCAATCATGCCTCCCAAGGTGGGGCATGACAATAGGGATATAATAACATGAACCATAAATCAACAATTATGAGAGATAGAACCACAACATGTGTAATAAGGGAACAACAATATAACTCAGATTATAGGGAAAAAGACCAGATTCATAGAATTGGGCAAAACCCTAGCTCTTCCTCTAAAATTGAACTAGACATGTGGGCATGAGGAAGAATAGTGTTCCTCACTATGAATAGCCTTACATAGCTCAAACTCTCCAATATTTAATGGAGAATCTGAAAAACTTACTGTAAGACCTTACGAACCGGTTCCTTCAATGATTTCTAGGGTTTCACATCAAGAAGTGTATTAGAACCCATATGTTAGGGTTAGGAATCATTAACTCAATTTTAGGAATGAGAGAGAGGACTTACCAAGCCATAAGGGAATGTTTCATGTTTCCTATAGTTGAGAGAAATGGTCTGGACTTGGAAAAAATCAAAAAATCAACTAGGGATCTTTTTATACTCGCTGAAATTTCAAGTTCATGGCTTAAGAGGAGGTTTGTCCTTCTGATGACAGACCGTCTATTGGTTCGTCAAAAATCTTGGAGGGAAACTGCTGGACTTTGCTAGCTAGGTTGATGGTTCGTCCTGTAGACGACAGATCATTAACTGGTCTATCCTTTTTCTAGGAAGGAAAGTTGGTAACCTTCAACGGCCAGGTCGATGGGCCATCCTTCTGGACAACAGACTGTCAATTGGACCTTCCTTTTCCCTAAATTATGGAAAAACTCTATGAACTTATTCCACAGTTGTTAGGATGGGGCATCCTTCAAGACGAGGGTCCGTCGACTGGGCCATGGAAAACATTTTGCAAGTTGCCAATTCTCTGAACTTTTTCCATTGTTGACAAGATGAATCATCCTTTTGAATGATGGACCGTCAAGTCATCCATTGAAGTGTGGGGAAGGAATAAGATTCTAAGATAGAACCATGGGTCAAATGACTGGTTGTCCTTTGACGTGATGGTCCATGGATGTAACTGTGAAATTCCCAACAGACCTGAAACATTACTAACAGCTACTGAAAATGCCGGTTCAAATTTGGAGGAGTTACAAAAATAGTACAACTGAATTTATCATAATGATTTAAGTAAATAATGAGTTGCTTGATCTTGTAATGCAATGATATTAAAATAGATCACAGGAAAAGAAAGACTAATGAATATAAGAATTGAATCCTAGAAATTCGACCTCAGTGGCCTAAGAACAGTATGGCTGAAATCCTTTGAGAACCGAAGAACAAGGAGTTTTAAAGCAATAAAATCATGAGTATCAGTGCGTATATCAAAGTTATGGAACACCTAATATAGATAACCAGGGGGATATTTATGGAAAAGTTTTAAGGAACAACTTTTGTATGGTTCGCCACTCTTGTGGTCTTCCACTAGGTAATTAACTCTGCAGTTATGTAGCGACCGATAGGAATCTCACTCTCTTATGTGACTTTTGGTCTAGTGAGAAAGTCTTATCTTTATCTTTTTCGGCTTTGTGTGAGGCATTAATCCCGATTATGTTGATTCTAGAGTCTTCACTTGTAGTTGAATTCATTGGCATGGTCCCTGAGATGTTTCTTAATGCTTCTTAATTGGACCAATGTGATCGATCACACACGCCACATGTCACCACATTATTTTTCCATCTAGGCAAGGCCGATTTCGCACAATATAAATAGTCCCCCCACTTTTTGGTTATTCATTGAATTAAAACTTGGGATTGGAAGAGTCAAACCTTTTAGTGCGAAAAAAGACAAAGAATCTCCCTGACATCTGAAAGGACACACATTCCATTTCATTCAATGTGTGGACCAAATGTCTTGTTTTGCATCTTACCCAATTAAAAAAAAGGGTATTTGTGGGCCCAGGCCCATTCAATAGAAAGAGTTAAAAAGGGGGNGATGGTAGAGGATCTCAACTTCATGATTCGTAATACCCATCGCAGCAGCAAATAAATCAATAGAAAAAGAAAAAAAATTGAGAGGTAGCAAAGAACATAGGGAGAAAAACTATCCAGTGCTTCGGGAACCTCATCAACGATAAGAAATATTATGCTTTTATTGAATATTTAAGGTACTACTTGCCCTTAAACTTTGAATTTTTTGGTATGATTTGTTTCTAGCATTCATAAGATTTCTTTTAGGTATTAAAAGTCTATTACCAATTAATATATGTGTGTGTGTGTGTGTGTATTTGGGAAAAAAAGATAGAAAGTTGGGTTATTCACATGTACAAGGAAAGTATTATGAATAATTCAAGGAATAAACTATATGAATGCCCTTCTACGTTAGAAGATTATGAAATTGTTAGGTCACTCATAACGAGAATAGATATATTCTTAGCTAATAGAGAGTCAAAAGTGAATCTCAAGGGATGGATATTCTAATTTAGTTATGAGTTATCCTAAATAAAGAAATTAACACGAGATCGATATGATGTGATTATAGATTGATTGAAGTCAAACAAATTGCTCGAGGCGACAAGTTGAATATTTCTACAAGAGTACAGTGAATAGTAACCTTACCGCAATTTGTGTTTCTATTACTTGTATGATTTATACATGATTTGAAAATGTAATGATTACTAAATTCCTTGAAATAGCATGTGGGACAATTCTTTTATTTGATATGGTATTGAAATATTTATTTGATACGTTTACGATTATGTTAGATGTTCTCACAATTATTAAACATGTTTTATTATTATTTGAGATGATTATCCTTACCAAAAAGAAAGTGCATAATTTTATAAGAACTTAAGTACCATATAGTATTGTGAAAATTCTTTCATATAAGTACTTACTATTTATAAATAAAACTATACATGGGAGTAGACCTTGATGAATCCCGTAGCTAACGGCGGATTCGTTAGAACTAGTGCACCTTGTATTTTCAGATTTACCATTATAGCCCTCGCTAGTAGGAAGGTAGAAATGGCATATGATTACTGATTTCCCTTGAATAGGGACCTACCGTAATATTGGACTCTTTTATGAAGGGTCATGATATTGGCCATCAAGGTAGGGAGCCACACCGATTACATGATTCATTATTGAAAACCTCCCAAGACATAAAATTTGATTTGACAGTTTTACTAAGATTATTATCGAATTATTTATTGATTTCTGCTTATATGACATAGACAAAACTGATTTTTGGTTTACCATTTCTGAAAGAGGCACTCATTTAATGATAATTGCTGATTTTCATACTAGCAATATTTATGATTTGTTCCATTAAAAAAGGTTGTGGTTAAGTGTTATTATTCACCGAGCTAACGACTCACTCCCCCCTATTTTTTTTAGATACTGCAAATGATGTTGGCGAGGATTTTATTAACTAAAGAATTCAAGTAGGAAAATTTCTGGTGAGTCTTGCATTTATTCACGTGGGCAAAGGCTTACTTAATTGTTATAGTCTTTTTCTTTGAACTCTTAGAGTTGCTCCATAGTCATTTTGTTAGTTCAATGAGTATTTTTCCATTGTTACAGACATGTGAGTAGTACTATATGTTCTTCCCGTATCTTGGAGATGGTTTTAGAATTTTGATGTTGGAAATGGTTGATAGAGGATGACTATGACCTATTTTGGTGATATTGGTTGTTTCTTATTGATTTTCTGAGGCAGGTAAATTTTTGGATGGCTCAAAAATAGGGAAAACTCTGTCCGATTTTCTATAATTTTTATTAAGGCTTGCTTTGGAATTTCTATTCCTTAGCGCCGGTCATGGTCCTAAATTGGGTCATGACAAAGTTGGTATCAGAGCCTTAGGTTAAGTTATTCCTGTGACTAATGGAGCACATGTCGGTAGTAGAATCTCAATTATGGTTTATGTTGCTAGCCATATCTATAATCGTGATTCTACGAGGGAATGATAGGACATGTCTTGTCTTTCCTTCTTATTCCTCCTTATTTGTGATGTTTAGGACCAACTAGATGAATCTAACAGTATTTATTTTATTAACCAGATGGCTCAAACTCGATCATCTAATGATAAAGCTATGATAGTTGCACCACAACACCTAATTCCACCTCGGATAGGCAGCTGACTTCCACCACTAGGGGAAGATATGGAGCTCGCAGAAAAGGGTGAGGTAGGGGTCATAGTACTAGCACTAGGAGTCATAGTAACACCACGAGAGTTAAAAGAGAGCCTACTTCTGAAAGAAATGCTAGTCCACCTCCACCATCACATGAGGGTTTTATTGCTGAGGCACTTATCTCCATGCAGAGAGCCATAGAGAGCTTGGTTGATAGAATGGATAGGCAGGAGAGGATTGGACAGCAAAATAGTGCACCAGCTCAGACACAGGCACAATCTCAGGCAACCGCACAGACTTATACTTTTCGTAGTAAAGAGGTATCTTTGCAAGAATTCCTGAAGTTAAAGTCACCATGATTCACAGGTTCTGATAGCTAAGATGATCCTCAATGTTTCTTGGATGTAAAACTCAAGGAATTACGAGCACTAGGGTATTCAAGTTAGAGAGCCATGGAGCTTGTAGCGTACAAACTAGAGGAACATGGCTACTACATGGGTTGAAACCATATTGCTAGGAAGCGTGCAGGAGTAGCACCATTGACATGGGATGAGTTCACCAAGTTGTTCATGGATCACTTTCTTCCTTATAGTATGAGGCAGAAAAATGCCAGTGAGTTTGAGATATTGGTCCAGACTCCAGATATGGATGTGTCAACATATAACACCAAATTCCATAAGCTGGATAGATATGAACCTTTCTTAGTTTCTGATGAAGCAGTTTGGGTTCAGAGGTTTGTTAATGGGTTAGTTGGTTGTCTATACAATGCTGTAGCTCCACATATAAAGACTTTGACCTACTTAGATGTAGTTGACCTTGCTAGAAAGATAGAAAATAAAGGATGTGAGAAACGTGTAGCCAATGATGTACGTAAGAAGGCCAAGACACGAGAATCTTTCAGTGGCGGCTTTAGTGTAAATCATAGAGCAAGAGATCAAGGATAGCAACAATATGGTGCACAAATAGGGATAGATATGGTATCACAGTCCATATACAGACCATATCATAGGTAGGATAATAAGGAATCGTCATCATCATCTGGACATCGTAGTTCTAGGTAACTGTATGACACTACTCCAACCTGTCAGACTTGTGGCAGATCACATTTGGGCCAGTGTCATGTTTTGACCGGAGGGTGCTTTCACTGTGTCCAGTAGGGACATCACCTGAGGGACTGCCCTCAACCTCCGAAGAATTCCATCCAGGCTTCTATTCAGTTAGCTACACTTTCTCAAGCTATTTGTAATACTTCAAGTACAAGAAATAGAGGTTAAGGTTTTGGAGATCATGCTACTAGAAATCAAGGACATGGAAATGCTAGTAGAGGCCAGGCGAGAGTTTTTACAATTACAAGATAATATGTTCAGGCCTCAAATGTAGTGATTAGAGGTATTCTTTAAGTCTTTTCATTTGATTCACTTGCTTTGATTGATCTAGGATCTACGCACTCCTATGTGTCCTCTTACTTTTCTTTGAGGTTTGATAGATAGCCAGAGATGTTAAATTACCCTTTTCTTGTTGCTACTTCTGTGGGAGATTCTCTGTTAGTTGAATATGTGTATCGAAAATGTCAGATTAGCAGAGGATAGAAATACTCTAGCTAACCAAATAGTACTTGATATGATTGACTTTGATGTGCTGATGGGCATGGATTGGTTATCTCCTTACTATGCTATAGTTGATTTCGGTGAAAAGATAGTCAAGTTTGAGATACCCAATGAGCCTACTTTTATATTAAAAGGGGGTCAAGTTCCAGAGGTTGGTAAGATTGTATCTCTTTTGAAGGCCCAACGATTATTGAAAAAAGGTTGCATGGGTCTCTTAGCTATGGTAAGGGACACTAGAGAGGAAATACTTAGCTTGGAGAAGGTACCAATGGTAAAAGAATTTTCGAATATATTTCCTGAGGATTTTCCAGGGTTATCTCTGGTATGAGAGATAGATTTCGTTATTGATTTAACATCTAAGACACTGCCAATATCTATACCTCCATATCACATGGCACCGACGAAGCTAAGGGATCTAAAACAATAGTTGCAGGACTTGCTAGATAAGAGATTTATTAGACTGAGTGTATCACCATGGGGTGCACCAGTACTCTTCGTAAAGAAGAAATACGGATCTCTAAGAATGTGCATCGACTACAGCCAGTTGAACAAGGTAACAATATGTAACAAGTATCCTTTACCTCATATAGATGACCTGTTTGATTAGTTGCAGGGAGCTATCCATTTTTCAAGGATTAATCTTTGGTTTGGTTATCATCAGCTTAGATAAGGGAGGAAGATATTTCTGAGACAGCATTCAACATTAGGTACGGGCACTATAAGTTCCTTCTGATGCCTTTTGGATTGACAAAAGCTCCGGCTGCATTCATGGACTTGATGAATAGGGTGTTCAACCCGTTCCTAGACAAGTTTGTGATAGTGTTTATTGATGTCATCCTCATATATTCTCGTAGCCAGGAAGAGCATGAGAATCATCTGAGGACTATATTGCAGACATTCCGAGAACATAAGCTTTATGCTAAGTTCTCAAAGTGCAAATTTTGGCTAGACTTAGTAGCATTTATAGGGAATGTTGTATCCAAGGATTGAATTATCATGGATCCTAAAAAGACAGAAACTATACAGAAATGGCCTAGACCTACTTCACCTACAGAGATTCGTAGCTTTTTAGGTTTGGCAAGTTACTACAGGAGTTTTGTGCAGGATTTCCCCAGAACCACATTCCCATTGACCAAGTTAATGTAGAAAAATATGAAATTTTAGTGGACAGAGGAATGTAAGCAGAGTTTTCAGAAACTCAAAACATGTTTGACCACTGCACCGGTATTAGTAGTACCATCAAGTTCTGAAGGATTCACGATTTTCTGTGGTGCTTTAAGAGTGAGATTAGGATGTGGTCTTATGCATGATGGTCGTGTTATAGCCTATGCTTCGAAACAGGTGAAGAAGCACGAGCAAATCTATCCCACACATGATTTAGGGATGGCTACAGTAGTATTTGCTCTAAAGATTTGGAGGCATTACCTATATGGCATAACTTGTGAGATTTATACTGATCATAAAAGCTTGAAGTACATTTTCCAGTAGAGAGATCTGAATCTTTGGCAGCATCGTTGGATGGAACTGCTCAAGAATTATGATTGTGTTATTTTGTATCATCCTAGAAAAGCTAATATTGTGGTGGATGTATTAAGTAGAAAATCTATGGGCAGTTTGGCACATATAGCTCCTGAAAAGAGATTGTTAGAGAAGGAGATGCATAAATTTGAAGGCACAGGTGTCAAATTTCGGGTGAAAAATTCAAATACATTATTGGCTTATGTGCATGAAAAATCTTAATTAGTAGAGCGCATAAAGGCCACTCAATATGAGGATGGAAAATTATGCAAATATGTCACGACCTGAGCCTATACTTTGGACGAGACACGGTACTTGGAGCCACAAGTGACCCCAAGCGAACACATTGCTTAACATCGCACTGGCATGCTAATTTAAACGTAAATGGAAGCTATGAAGAAAATAATTATTCAAGTAATACTATTTTGAAAAGAGTAACATAACTGAAATAAACACTAAACAACTATCTCTGTAAGCCAACTAAGAACTGAAGAGTTGTTAGGACAAGTCTCCAGCTAACTGTAAAGTCTAATTAAATGAGGAAATGATTGAAAGAAAATATCATCCTCGGACATGAGGACTCACCGATTGGTAGTGCTTCTAAAATTAACTACACGGAACTACGAACGCTACTGCGACTGAGAACATGCACCTGTATCATAATATGATATAGCATGAAAATATGCATCAGTTCTTCGAATATACTGAGTAAATAAGATATAGATAAAGCATGGAAGTAAACAACTGAACTATAATAACATGAAATGACCAACTGATACTGAGTGCTGATTAAAGTAAAGCTAAAACTGTAATAAGGTCAATATAGACCCTGGCTGACGGTCATAAACAGGTTGTGAAATTGAGTAACTGAACTGAGTTAAACTGGGACTGAGCTGAACTGAACTGAACTGTATTGATAAGTGGTATTGTACTAATATGGTGGGAGAGTCTATAATCGACATATACCCACATAAGCTAGACGTTGGAGTCCGATATATACACCCCATCAGTGAGAGCCCACTGTACCTTGCCAGGGTATAGTGGCTGAGCTGGGTGATCACAAGCCTGGAGCCTATTTGGGCTAAACTCCGGTTCCCTTGATGTTGTGTCCTACTCCCAATGGATAGTCCTAACTTGACTACTAAGCTGATAGCTCAAAACTGATGCCCTAGACAAAGTCAAGAATACTTATCCGGAAGTAACTTGAGAGTCTGTAGGACCTAATAACTGAAAGCTAGTGTTCTAACGTAGGCCAGAGCTGCTTATTTTGAAACGTCGTAACCATCTAGAGAACTATCTAATAATTGATACTAGGGAGTGTTACTGAACTCCTCAATAACTGACTACGGTCAAACTGATCAGTTGGCTTACTGAAAGGTACTGAAAAGGGCTAAATACAGACTGAGACTGGACTAGTATTCAAACTGGCTGTGAACTCACATAATGACAACAACATGGAAAAATTCAACTACAAGAGTCAAGCAACATTTGTATCTAGAAAATTATGCAGGACCCAGATTACTATATTCATAGAACTAGGCTAAACAATATTTCATGAAGAGAGTAACAACGTGCTTGATAAGTAGTGAAACATTGCAGGAATTCACAAGAATTACAGCCCACAAGAATTATTCACAATCTGACTAACGACTAACCCTATTTCTTATATTCAGGGCTAGAACTGATAAGGAATTACATTTTGGGGCACAAGGGAAGAGCAATTCCCTTGTTGAATTCCTGCATACCTGGAGTAGAGTCCTTGAGAAAGATCTAGAGAAGTCTGAAAGAAAACTAAAAGCCCTAGCTTAGCTCTGGGATGTCTGTCTGGAACTTCTACATTCTGAAAATTATGAGTTGAGAGAAATGATAGGAACTAAGTCGATCAACCCCTTTAATTCTCTCCTAAACATGCCTAAAACGACGTAGTTTAGGGACTAAACAGGTGGGAATTTACAAAAATTTCCCTGAACTAAATTCTGAAAAACTTTCCGTCGGGACCAGACGGGTCACACAATGAGTCGTTGGTTGTTACCATGACTCGTTGGGACCAGTTGTTGGTCCTGGGTCAAAAAATTAAGCTCACTGGAATTGGTCCATGAAAGGGAACCATGGCTCATTGGACGAACCAATGGGTCTTGGGTTTCTCTCGTGGTCACTGAAAAGGTTTCGAGCAAAATATTGGACCTCCACTAACTGACGACACCACGACTCATTGGTAGAACCCACGAGTCATGGTAACTACCTATCGTCACCACTGTTTTGACCTGAAGGATTGCCGGTTCAGGCAACGGGTGGCAACAACAACTCATTGGCATGAACCAAGAGTCGTTAATCCCACTCATTGGTTATGTGGAAGGTTTGGCAGGTTTCTATGCAGAGCAATAACGAGCGATAGAATGAATCATTACTCTTCATAACGGGTCGTTCCATGTCTTGTTGGTTTCCAAATGAAAATTTGAAGAGCAACCAACAACTCATGCAACGGTTCGTTGGTGCTGACAATGACTCGTCATCTGAGTCATCCTGAGATAAAAAAATTTCTGGCTTTTCATGCTTAGTCTGAGTTTGATCTACGAAAGTTTTGGGGTGTTACATTATCTCCCCCTTGGGATCATTCGGCCTTGAATGAAGGCTAAAACCGCTGAAAAACTTGGGAAAGAGCTGAAATCCCCAAACTGGATTTATAAACTGATTTCTGAAGGGGTGCTGACTCCGAACTGAAATAGGCATACTAACTGAGTTGACACAACTGGAGTGCACTTTGAAAACATGAATAGAACTACTGAGTATGAGACTGAATTGAATAGCGTACTGAGGAGAAATTTAATACCTGATGTTGAAACTAAACTGGAAGGGAATAAATGGGGATACTTAGCCATCATGTCTGCTTCTACTTCCCATGTGGCCCCCTCTACTAGCTGGTTCCTCCACAAGCCTTTTACTAAAACGACCTCCTTGTTTCTCATCTTACGAACCTGGCGGTCTAGGATTTGAACTGGGACTTCTTCGTAAGAGAGACTATCCTTCACATCCACATTATCTAGTGGCATAACTGAGGTCAGATCAACGATGCACTTCTTTTATAGTGATACATGGAAGACTGGGTGTACTGATGATAACTCTGAAGATAACTCTAATTCATAGGCCACATTGCCAATTTGCCTTAAAATCCTGCGGGGTCCTACAAAGCTCAGACTGAGTTTCCCTTTATTTCCATACCTTATCACCCCTTTTATAGGTGAAATATTTAGATAAACCCAATCATCTACAGCAAACTCTAGTTCTCTTCTCCTCACATCTGTATATGTTTTCTATTTGCTCTAAGCTAGTTTCAACCTTTCTCTGATAAGCTATAATTTTTTCATAGCCTCATGAACTGAATCTTGCCCTATCAAAGTAGTTTCACAAACTTCAAACCACCCTATAGGGGATCTACATCTCTTACTATATAATGCCTCAAATGTGGCCATTTGAATATTGGAGTGGTAGCTGCTGTTGTACCAAACTCGATGAGAGGTAGGTGATCATCCCAACTGCCTTTTGAAATCGATCACACAAGCTCTCAACATGTCTTCCAAGGTCTTATTAGTCCCGCTCAACTTGTCCATCTATCTGAGAGTGAAAAGTTGTATTGAGCTTGACCTGAGTAACAAATCCTTTCTGAAATGACTTCCAAAAATATGAGGTGAACTGGGTACCTCTATCCGAAATGATGGACAAGGGAACTCCATGTAGTCTGACCAACTCTTGGATGTACACTCTAGCATAATCCTCAACTGAGTCTGTAGTTTTAACTGGGAAGAAATGTGCTGACTTAGTCATCCAATCTACTATCACCTAAATGGAATCATGTTGCCGACGAGTATGAGGTACACCTTTAATGAAATACATATTTACTTCTTCCCACTTCCACATGGGTATGTTGATATCCTGAGTCATACCCCCAGGTCTCTGATGTTCAACTTTAACCTGCTGGCAGTTTGGACACTTATGCACAAATTCTGCGATGTCCCTCTTCATGTTGTTCCGCCAATAGATTTCCTATAGGTCATGATACATCTTAGTGGCACCTGGGTGGATAGAATATCTGGATCTATGTGCTTCTTGCCGATATTCACTGTCTCAAGTCATCTACATCTGGAACACATAGCGTGTCCTTGTAATGAAGCACACCATCTCCCCCTTTGGAGAAAACCTCCACTTCTTTTCTTAAAACTGCTTCTTTCATTTTGAGGAGTATGAGGTCTTGATCTTGCTTTGCCTTAACCTCTACTACCGGTGAGGATTATGATCCACTCTGAATTATAACTCTGCCCTCGTCTTAATCAACTATTGAACTCCTAATCGAGATAACCTATAAATATCCTTTGTCAACTCTTCTTTGCCCTCTTCGACATGTGCAACACTCCCCATGGATATCCTTCTTAGGGTGTCAGCCACCACATTGGCCTTACCTAGGAGATATAGCATGCTCATGTATAATCCTTCAATAGTTCCAACTATCATCTCTTACGAAGGTTCAAGTCCTTCTGATTGAACACATACTGAAGGCTCTTATGGTCAGTGAAAACATCCACGTGGACACCATAAATGTAATACCTCCATATTTTCAAAGAAAACACCACTGTTGCCAATTCAAGGTCATGAGTCAGATAGTTCTTATCATGAACCTTAAGTTATCTGTAGGCATAAGCTATCACCTTACCCACTTCATTAGAACGCAACCGAGGCCAACTTTGGAAGCATCACAATAGATTACGAACCTATTTGTTCCTTCTTGTAAGGTCAAAACTGGAGTTGTAGTGAGTCGAGTCTTCAACTCTTGGAAACTCTTCTCACATGCATCTGACCACTGGAACTTCACCTTTTTTTGAGTTAGTTTAGTTAGAGGAGATGCAAAAGAAGAAAATCCTTCTATAAACAATCGGTAATAACCAGCTAGACCTATGAAACTTCTGATGTCGGTTGGGGAAGTGGGTCTTGGCTAGTCTTTCACCGCTGCTATCTTTTGAGGATCTACCTAAATACCCTCACCTAAGACCACATGACCGAGGAAGGCTACAGACTTCAGCCAGAATTCACACTTGCTGAATTTAGCGAACAGTTGGTGATCTCTAAGAGTCTACAACACTATCCTCAGATGGTTAGCATGATCCTCCTCATTTTTGGAGTATACCAAAGTGTCGGCTATGAATGCAATGATGAATATGTCCAGGTACATATTGAATACCCTGTTTATCATGCCCATAAAATCTGCAGGGGCATTGGCTAGTCCAAATGACATAACCACAAATTCATAGTGACCATACCATGTTTTGAAAGCTATTTTTGGTATGTCACATTCTCTAACCCTAAGCTGATATCCCGACCTGAGATCTACCTTGGAAAAACAACTAGCTCCCTGAAACTGATCGAACATGTCATCAATCATGGGTAGGGGATACCTATTCTTCATTGTAACTTTGTTTAGCTGACAGTAGTGATACACAATCTGAGAGTACCGTCTTTCTTTTGCACGAACAATACTAGATCACCCCATTGTGAGATACCGGGCCTGGTGAAGCCCTTATCTAGAAGGTCCTTCAGCTATTCCTTCAACTCCTTAAGCTCAGTTGGAACCATTTTGTAAGGAGGAATAGAGATGGGCTGAGTGTTTGTAAGAAGGTCTATGTCGAAGTCTATTTCCCACTATGGAGGGACTTCGAGAAGATCTTCGGGAAACTCTTCAGGGAATTCATTAACAACTGGAACTGACTGAATAGTTGGGGTCTCAGAGCTAGAATCTCTGACCCAAACTAGATGATAGATGCACCTTTCCGAAATCATCTTCTTTGCCTTAAGTTAGGAAATAAACCAGCACTTAGGTGCTGAAACACTACCCATCCATTCTATGACTGGCTCATTAGGAAACTGAAGTCTGACGACTCTAGTTCTGCAGTTGACTGAGGCATAAGAGGAATGTAACAAATCCATGCCAAGAATGAGATCAAAATCAACCATGTCTAGCTCTACTAGATCAATTAGAATAACTTTATTCAACACTGAGACTGGGCAGTTTCTATATACCCGACTGGCTCTAACTGACTCACCAACTAGGGTAGAGACTTAGAACAGTTCTAAGAGGACTTCTGTGCTGATATTGAACTGAATGGCTATGTAAGGAGTCATGAATGATAATGTGGATCTTGTGTCTAGTATTGCATATACATATAGAAGGAAAAGATGTAACATATTCGTGACCACATCAGGTGAGCTCTCCTGATCCTGATGAGAAGACAAGGCATAAAAGCGGTTTTGGCATTTACCGCCATTCGTACCTAAAGTATTACTCCACAAAACTGGATGACCTACTAGGGTTGTTGAAGTATAGACTGGGTTTTTCCCCGTCCTACTGACGGACACTCCTTTTGCCTATGACCTAATTGCCCACATTCGAAGAAACCCTCTTTGCCCATGTGGCATTCACCTGGATGGTTCTTGCCACATTTAGTATAAGTTGGGAAGCAATTGTTCGAGGCATGGCTCTGGGAATGGGAGCCTGATGCTCCACTCCTTCGGTCCTTGCAGGATTGGAAAGAAGCAGCACTAGCTGATATGGGTGTTGGAGGTCTTTGTTGCTGCTACTGTGGGCGACTACTGCCACCTGACCTCTACTAGCCAGATTTAAACTGTCTGATTCTGGCTCACTTGTTTTCTCTCTCTATATCCTTCAGCTTTTTTGCCTCTATCTATTGGGCATGAATGATGAGACTGGAGAGGTCAATATCTTTGATCAACATTGTGGTTCTGCATTCTTTAAGCACAAGGTCGGAAACTCCATTCACAAACTTAAGCATACAAGCCTTCGACTCAGCTGCCATCTCTGGAGCATACCTCGACAGCCGAGTGAACTCCAATGCATACTTCTCCACTATTCTATTACCCCTGCCTAAAATTCATGAATTTCGCGACCTTGGCCTCCCTTAATTCCTGAGGAAAGAAAAAGTCAAGAAACATCATGGAAAACTCGTTCCACTCTACCAATCCTACTTCAGTTGGCCTCCCTTCCTTCCACTAGTTGTACCAAATCTGAGCAACCCCTTTCAATTGATAGGCATCCAGATTAGCACTCTCTACAGAACTAACACCCATAATATGGGTGATCTTCTGCACCTCATCCGAAAACTCTTGCGGATACTCTTCCACTTTAGATCCATGAAAAGCCGGAGGGTTCATCCAGATGAATTCCTGAACCCTGGCAGCTATTGCAGATCCGTTCACAATCACTGGAACCACCTTCTGATTCACTTGGTGGTCATAGTGTTAGCCAACAGTTGAATCACCTCTTGAAATTCTGCAGACGACACTTGATCGTCTTGTGGGTCTACTAGTGGGGTAGGACGGTTTGCATTGCTAGCCCTCCTTCTGTTTCCTTGTTTTGGAGGTATATATTCACTGAAATGAATAGAGCATAGGAGGAAATTTCTAGGATTAAGCTCAACACACGATAAGGAGTATGAACAAAAGGGACATTTCTTAAGAACGCCTTGTAGCGTCCACCTCATAAGTGTGGCGTGCTTCACACCCATGAAAAGGGCTCTACTTGACACGTCTTTCAAACAATCCAAGGATGCTCTAAACCTAGTGCTCTCATCTCAAGTTTGTCATAACCTGGGCCTACACCCTAGACAAGACATGGTACTTGGAGCCACAAGTGACCCCAAGCAAACCCATGGCTTAACATCGCACTAATATGCTAATTTAAACATAAGCGGAAGCTGTGAAAAAAATAATTATTCAAGTAATACTGTTTTGAAAAAAGTAACATAACTGAAATGAACACTGAACAACTGTGTATGAAAACCAACTAAGAACTAACTACTTGCTGGGACAAGTCCCCGACTCACTCGAAAGTCTAACTAAATGAGAAATTGACTGAAAGAAATATCATCCTTGGAAGATGAGGACTCACCGATAGGTATTGCTGCTGAAATTGACTACGGGGAGCTATGGATGGTGCTACGACAGAGAAGATGCAGCTGTATCATAATATGATACATCATGGAATTCATCAGTACTTCGAATGTACTGAGTAAGTGAGTTATACATAAGCCACGAAAGTAAACAACTAAACTATAATAACATGAAATGACCAACTGATACTTACTGATAATAAAATCTAAGCTATAACTATAATAAGGTATATATAGACCCTGGCTGACGGTCATAAACATGTCCTGAAACTGAGCAACTAAACTGAGCTAAATTGGGATTGAGCTGAACTGAACTGTACTAACAAGTCCTACTATACTGATATTGTGTGAGAGTTTATAACCGACATATAACCATGTGAGTTAGACGTGGATTCCAACGTATACACCCCATTGGTGAGAGCCCACTATACCTTGCTAGGGTATAGTGGCTGAGCTGGGTGATCACAAGTCTGAGGCCCATTCAGGCTAAAACCTATGGTGGCAATATAGTTTTGGGAACCTGGGTGTGCTGAACCTCAGCCTGTTCGGTGCTAAGTCCTACTCCCACTGGATATTCCTATCTTGACTACTAAAATTGAGCTCGAAACTAATGCCCTAGACTATGTTTGGAATACTTATCTAGAAGTAACCTGAGCAATTGTAGGACCTGATAACTGAAATCTAGTGTTCTAAGGCTGGCCAGAGCTGCTTATCTGGAAACGTCGTAACCATCTAGTGAACTATCTGATAACTGATAGTAGGGAGTGTTACTGAACTCTTCAAGAAATGACTATTGTCAAAGTGATCAGTTGACTTACTGAAAGGTACTAAAAAGGGCTAATTACAGACTGAGACTGAACTAGCAAATAACAACATGGAAAAATTCAAGAACTAACAAAGTCAAGCAATATTTGTTTCTACAGAATTATGCAAGACCTAGATTACTATATTCATAAAACTAGGGATAAAACAATATTTCATTAAGAGAGTAACAACGTGCTTGATAAGTTGTGAAACAATGCAATAATTCACAAGATTTATGGTCCACAGGATTTATTCACAATTTGACTGAAAACTAACCCTATTTCTAATATTTAGGGCTAGAACTGATAAGGAATTACAGAAGGGATTCTGGGTCACGTGGGAAGAGAAATTCCCTTGTTGAATTCCCACATACCTGGAGTAGAAACCTTGAGAAAGGTCTGGAGAAGTCTGAAAGAAAACTAAAAGCCCTAGCTTAGCTCTATGATGTTTGTCTGGAACTTTTACGTTCTGAAAATCATGAGTTGAGAGAAATGAGAGGGACTAAGTCGATCAACCCCTTTGTCATGACCCGAGAGTACACTCGGTTCATAGACATGGGACAAGGAGCCTCGAGGGACCCCAAGTCAACCATGGCATGAGCATATAACTAAATCATTCACAGAAGGCGGAAGAATTAGCTTAATAGTCATGAACTAAGTAAAACCGTGACATAAATATAAGAAACATTAGTACATGATCCAAGAGTAAATAGTTGAATACTACAAATAGGTCTAAAAGCCTCTAATCGTACTAGACGGGTTGAAGGGACAAGACCCCAACTAACCCCAGCATACTGAAAACTAAAAGACAGAAAAAATCCGAACATGAAGCCCCCGAATCATGAGGACTCACCACTGAGAACTGAGAGCAGAATTGAGAGCAAGCTAAGAGCGATGTTGAATCTGAGAACTAGATCCTGTATCATAAAACGATACAGCATAGATAATATGCAGGTCAATACTTGGAATGCACTGAGTATGCAAGGTATACAAGACAATACTTAAAACGTAAAAGTTATAGGAGTGTGGACATCATGATCATAAAGACTGAAATCGTAAGTATATCATAAGGCTCAAGATTTCCAAAATATTCGTAAACCTGTCATAGTCATAACATGAGAGAAAAGCATTTCATAAAACATAACTTGAGCCAAAAGAACATAATCATACATGCATTAAAACAATGGTATATTTCTATAATCGACATACCCCATATGAGCACACATGGAGCCCGACCTGTAAGCCTAGTCGGGAGGCCGTCATACCTTGCCAAGGGTATGAACCATGAAAGGAGTGATATCACTCGTGAAGGCCCCGTGGGGAATAAGGGACAATCACTGAGGAGGTCCCAAACATAACCTATGTTAGCACGTAGTTATGAGATTTGGGGCGTAACCTAGTCCCTGAACCTACCCGGTGTTAAGTACTACTCCCAAAACATGAAGCGTGCTCATAGAAATTCATACAGGACATGTGTGGCTAGTTAAATTGTGATAATCATAACATGGCTGAGAATTCATAATACTAGCCATGGGATTGGGCTCGTGGATCAGCCAAAATAATAGTACATAAATCATAAGCGACATGAGGGCATTGCCCATAATTTCAATCATACTTGAAATGCTTAAATTTATAGGAAACATGATCATAATAAGATGAGTAATTGAAAACATGCATGAAATTCAAAAGTTCATATCATGCTTGAGAAATCACCATAACCATGAATTTCACTAAAAACCCCATGATTTGGGAACATGTGCTTTTAGGGATTAAATCATCAAATAGTGAATAAAATAAGTGGAAAAAAGCCCAATAATTTAAAACCCGTGATTTTAGACATACTACAACATGCTCATATTGATTTGTGAGGAAATATATATTTGGGTTATGACCCATTGAGATTTGGTAATTTTAAATATAGGATTAGGGAGAAATTGAGCATGGGTAGAGATTAAACCACCCATTCAAAACCCCACATACCAGGAACTTCTTAATTCTTAACTCCCTTGAAAAGCCCTAGATGGAAACTTGGAGAATTTGAAGAAGAACACTTGAATCCCTTTCCTCTTTCCTCTCTACTCTTACATGCATCANCTCTACTCTTACATGCATCAAATGAGGTTAATCATGAATGATTTCCCCTTAAAAGACCCTGTCCCGACCTCAAAATGACGTAGTTTAGGTTTTAGGAGTGTAGGAATTTACAAAAAAAGGCCCTTACTAATTCGCAGGAAATAACTGTCAGGTGACCCTAACAGGTGACCTGACAACACATTAGGACGGGCAACGACTCGTCGTGTCACCTGTCAAGTACACTGGATACCAAGTCGACTGGGCTCGTAACTGGTGACTCAATGACTCATCACAAATGACCAAGAGTCGTGGTCACCTTCTGTCAAGTACACTGCTTCATCCTTAATAAATATCCATAGGCTTGCTCACGACCCACCTCACGAGTCGTTGGGACTGGCCACGACTTGTGGGGTCCCATCCGTTAGGTGCACTGGTCATACCTCCCAGGTAACCCTCAATGTCACCCCACGTGAGACCTAACGAGTCGTGGTAGCTGGCCATGAGTCGTTTCCATGCCCGTGGGGACCTCATCTCCTCATCCCATTCCAGCCTCTCCACAAGCCACCTGGCGACTCGTGGGGCCTCATCACGAGTCCTCTAGTGACTCATCCTACACTGCTGCAACATTTTGCCAAATTTTCCCTTTTTGACTCCCGGGTCTAATCCTTGGGTTTCCGAGGTATAACAATATCTCCCCCTTGGGAACAGTCATCCTCGAATGTTAGAAACATGCAGAAAACTCAGGCACAAACAATCACCATATGCAAATACTAATAATTTAAGCCAAAAAATTAACGGAAAGACTATCCCCGAAAAGAACTACATAGCTGGACTGAATTCAGACTTCACATACATATATCATATCATAAAAAAACTTGCACGCATGAACGGAACATGAAAAACTGATTAGAGGTCTACGGCAAAAAGTGATACCTCAAACTGAAACTGAGCCTGTAGGGAACAAATGAGGATATTAAGCTATCATATCCGCTTTGGCTTTCCACGTAGCTCCCTCAACATGTTTATTTCTCCATAACACCTTTATTAAAGCTACTTCTTTGTTCCTCAGCCTCCGAACCTGATGATCCAAGATTGCAACGGGAATTTCTTCATAACTGAGGTTATCCTTCACAGCAACACTTTCCACCGGAACCACTAAGACTGGATCTCCCACGCACTTTTTCAAGAGAGATACATGAAATACGGGATGAACTGAAGCTAACTATGAAGGTAATTCTAACTCATAAGATACTTTACCCACTCGTCTCACAATCCGGTAGGGGACAATATAGCAAGGGATGATTTTCCCTTTCTTTCCGAATCTCATTACTCCCATCATGGGACCTTCAAAAAACCCAATCATTGATCTTGAACTCAAGCTCTCTTCTTCTCACATCCGCATAAGACTTTTGGCGACTTTGAGCCATTTTCATCCTTTCTCTTATCAACTGAACTTTCTCCATAGCCTCATGGACTGAACCTAGACCCACCAATGAAGCCTCACCGACTTCAAACCACCCAATGGGCGATGTAGACCTTCTCCTATATAGAGCCTCGAACCGTACCATTTGGATGCTAGAGTGATAGTTGTTGTTGTAGGCAAAATCAATAAGAGGCAAATGCTCATCCCAACTACCCTTGAAGTCAATAACGCAAGCTCTCAACATGTCCTCGAGATTTTGGGTAGTCCGCTCCGCCTGACCATCTGTTTGCGGATTAAATGTTGTGCTAAGCTTGACCAGGGTACTAAGTCCCTTTTGAAAAGATCTCCAAAACTGAGAGGTGAATTGAGTACATCTATCTGATATGATGGAAAAGGTCACTCCATGCAACCTAACCAGCTCTCGGATGTATAATTTGGCATAATCTTCCGCTAAATCAGTAGTTTTGACCAGTAGAAAGTTAGCAGCCTTGGTTAACCTATCCACCACAACCCAAATGGAGTCGTACTGCCTACGAGTGCGGGGCAAACCTGTTATGAAGTCCATGTTGATTTCTTCTCACTTTCAAGTAGGAATAATGATATGTTGAAGTACACCTCCCAGTCTCTGATGCTCAACTTTCACTTTTTGGCAATTCGGACACTTGGCTACAAATTCTGCAATATCCCTCTTCATGCCATTCAACTAGTAGATTTCCAGCAAGGCATGATAGATCTTGGTGGCACCTTAATGGATAGAATATCTGGATCCGTGAGCCTCATGCAGCATCTGGTTCCTCAAATCACCCACGTTCGGAACACAAAAGAGACCCTGGCATCGAAGCACACTATCTCCCCCTTTGGAGAAGACTTCTACCTTCTGATTTTGAACAACTTCTTTCAACTTTACCAATGTTGGATCTTCATCTTGTTTAGCCTTCACCTCCATTACCAAGGATGACCCTGATCTGTTCTGAACAACTACACCACCATTGGTCGAGCCAACTAATCTAACTCCTAACCGTGCAAGTTGATGTACCTTTTTCACCAGCACCTTCTTACCTTTACTCTCATGCGACACACTCTCCATAGAGAGTCTACTAAGGGCATACGCTACAACGTTGTCCTTACCCGGGTGATAAAGGACACTCATGTCATAGTCCTTAAGTAGCTCCAACCACCTCCGCTCCGAAGATTGAGATCCTCCTGCATGAACACATATTGTAAGCTCTTGTTGTTCGTGAATACATCCACATGAACCCCATACAAGTAGTTTCGCCATATCTTCAAGGCAAACACCACCGCGGCCAACTCAAGATCATGGGTCGGGTAATTCTTCTCTTGAATTTTCAGATGTCTGGAAGAATATGCTATGACTTTCCCGTGCTGCATCAATACACATCCCAGTCCGACTCTCGAAGCATCGCAGTATATCACAAAGCCATCGGTTCCCTCCGGTAAAGTTAACACTGATGCTGAAGTGAGTCGGGCCTTCAATGCTTGGAAGTTCTTCTCACAAGTCTCCGACCATTGGAACTTCACCTTTTTCTGAGTTAATCTAGTCAATAGGGATGCGATGGATGAGAAACCTTCTACGAACCTCCGATAGTAACCCATTAAGCCAAAAAATCTCCTGATCTCCGAAGGGTTTACCGGTCTGGGCCAGTTCTTCACTGCCTCTATTTTATGGGAGTCCACCCTTATAACATCGCTTGACACTACATGTCCCAAGAATGCAACTGAATTTAGCCAAAACTCACATTTGTTGAACATGGCATATAACTAGGGTCTGGAGTGCTACCCTCAGGTGTGCGGCATGCTCCTCCTTGCTCCTAGAGTATATCAATATGTTGTCAATGAACACTATCATGAACATATGCAGATATGCCTTGAATGCCCTGTTCATCAGATCCATAAAAGCTGCAGGGGCATTGGTTAATCCAAAAGACATAACAATGAATTCATAATGGCCATATCGAGTCCTGAAAGCAGTCTTCGGGATGTCGCTCTCTCGAACCCTGAGCTGGTGATACCTGGACCTGATGTCTATCTTAGAGAAACATTTGGCACCTTGAAGCTGATCAAATTGGTCATCAATCCAGGGTAAAGGGTATCTATTCTTGATGGTGACCTTATTCAACTGCCTATAGTCAATACGCATCTGAAGAGAACCATCTTTCTTCCGGACGAACAACACTGGGGCACCCCATGGAGACTTACTTAGTCTAATGAAACCCTTATCCAACAAATCCTTCAACTACTCCTTTAAATCTTTTAGCTCTACTAGGGCCATTCAATAGGGAGGAATCGATGTGGGCTGCGTGTCGGGTAAAAGATCAATCTCAAAATCAATCTCCCTCTCAGGAGGAGCACCTGATAGGTCATCTGGGAATACCTTGGGATACTCACATACCACGGGGACTGACTGAATGGTCGGAGTCTCGGACATGGAATCCTTAACCCTAACCAAATGGTAAATACAACCCTTAGAAATCATTTTCCGGTCCTTGAGATGGGACATAAAGCGGCCTACAGGTACCGCTAAACTACCCCTCCATTCTAAAACTGGTTCACCTGAAACCCGAAACTCCACCGCTCGGGTTCTACAGTTAATAGAAGCATAACATGCAAAACAACCAATTCGTGCCCAAAATAATGTCAAAATCAGTCATAGCCAATTCTACTAAGTCTGCGGAGGTAACCTTATGCAATACTATAATGGGGCAACCTCTATATACCGATCTCACTACGATTGAATCACCAACCAGAGTAGATATAGAAAATTGTTCTGACAAAATTTCAGGACTAACCCCAAAGTTACTAACCATGTAAGGTGTCACAAAATATAGTGTAGCTCCCAGATCTAACAAAGCATAAGCATCAATATGAAAGACTCGTAATATACCCATAACCACATTGGGAGAAGTATCCTTCACCTGTCGAGAGCCAAGTGTATAAAACTGGTTTTAGCGCTGGCCACCAACTAGACCAGTCGAAGTACCCTGCTAAGTAGGACGTGCCGCTGGAGCTGCTGAAGTAGCTGGTGGAGTTTGGGCTCCACTACCCCCTGAACTGGCTGCGGGGCAATTCCTAAGCCTGTGTCCGGGTTTTCCACACCCAAAACAAGCATCTAAGCCCACCAAACACCTCCCTGGATGATTCTTTCCAAAACTTGAACAAGATGGGAATCTGCGCTCTGTGCGCATGCTACTCTAACCCCTCGAACCTGAGGCCCTGCTTCTCTGATCGTCTCGAGGCTTGGATGGGGTACTCGCAGAAGATGGTGCTAGTATAATAGACCTGTGTTGGGACTGCTGGTGAGGCCCACCTCCTGTCCTCGGCTGTGAGATTCTGTAGCTATCTGTTCTGGCCCTCTTTGCCTCTCTCTACCTCATATGAGTTGCCCCCATCTGCTAGGAATAAAGGACTATCCGTGGGTAGTCCATATCCGCATGAAGCATGGTTGTTCTGCAGTCCTTGTCCAGATACTCGGCTACTCCCTGCATGAATCTGCTCACCCGCACCCTCTGGTCCATCACTAACTCCGGGGCATACTTTGACAAGCGTGTGAACTCAAGTGAATATTCTAGCATTTTTATCTTTCCTTGTTTAAGGTTAACAAACTCAGACGCTTTCAATTCCCTCATCTCCCGAGGGAAGAACTTGCCAAGGAAGGCCATGTGGAACTCATCCCAGCTGATAGGACCCTTTCCCGCTGCCCTGCTGTCCTTCCATTACTTATACCAAATATAAGCGACCTCCTTTAGTTGATAAGAGGCCAAATCAACACACTCCTCATTTGTCGCCCCCATAACCTGGGTGACCTTCAAGATCCCTTCAATGAACTCGTGTACGTCCTCGTCCACCTTTGATCCCGTGAACTCGAGAGGGTTCATCCTCAAAAAGTCTCTAATCCGAGTTGTCGCTCCGTTACCATTCTGTGGGACATGCACAATAGTCTGCTGATTGACCTGAGTGGTCAAGGCCTGCACCAACATCTGAATAGCCGCCCGAAACTCAGTGTGGGTAGCTGGCTCTAGTGCCTAGGGCTCCTGAACAAGTTGGGCTTGCTGACACTCATGATCATTGCCACCTCCATGGCCTTCATCATTTCGTTCCTCCTTCCGTTTATTCTTCTGGGAGCCATAATTTCATGTAGTCTTGAATAGCTTGAATTAGAAGGATGGAGAGGCTTCTCAGCACACGAAATGGATCATGAAAGAAGGGAACATTTCCTAAAACGTTTAGTAGCCTCATCTTCATAAGTTTGGCATGCTTCACACCCATGAAAAAGACTCTACCTAATGCGGCTTTCAGACTCCCTAGGACACATCTGAACCTATTTCTCTGATACCAAGTTTGTCACGACCCGGGAGTACACCCAGATCATAAACACGGGACAAGGAGCCTCGAAGCACCCCAAGTCAACCCATGGCATAAGCATATAACTAAACCATTCACAGAAGGTGGAAGAATTAGCTTAATAGTCTTGAACTAAATAAAACTATGACATGAAATATAAGAAACATTAGTACATGATCCAAGCATAAATAGTTGAATACTACAAATAGGTCTGAAAGCCTCTAATCATAATAGATGGGTTGAAGGGACAAGACCCCAACTAACCCTAAAATTTTTAAAATGAAAATATAGAAAAAATATGAACATGAATCCCCTAAATCATGAGGACTCACCAATGAGAACTGAGAGCAGAACTTAGAACAAGCTAAGAGCAATGCTGAAACTCCGAATCGGATCTTGTATCGTAAAATGATACAACATAGAAAATATGTGGATCAGTACTTGGAATGTACTGAGTATGCGAGGTATGTAAGACAATAC